>CAIGRT010214731.1:0-19176 GCA_903798405.1 Fraxinus platypoda
AAATATATTTCTAAAGTTAGGTTCGTTACTAGGCTCTGAAACCAATTATAAGTAAAAATGCGGAAAATAGTTAAAATGTAAGGTTTAAGGATATAAGGGTATAATAGACAATGACCTAAAACATAAAAGTAAAGAAATAATAGAATAATAGACAATTCAATCTCATCCGTCTACTAAAATTCATCTGAACCGTACACCTTATTTTGTCAACAATCTTTGTCAACAAACTTGGTACAAATGACTTCTTAAAATAAAGATATATGTACTACCAAACTTTTGAAAAAAATTGTTACTTGTACGTAAAAAAAAATATACATAATATGATGTGGAGAGAAAAAAGTATATAAAAAGTTAATTTTATTTTATACTGACAAATAGTAGAGTATCGTGTGATATTATATAATCAATTATATAAGTTTTGATGTATATGTAGTAAGATCCACTTTTGAAAATATAAATATGCTTTCAAATCATTTCATTCTATTGGTAATATGTCGTTATTGTTATTCTTTCATTAGAGCGTAGTTGAAAAATGGCTTTAAAGGACATTTCGCCCCTTTTAAGAGAATAAATAATTTAAATGGAATATGCATGGAATTATACCCTTGTAATAAACCTACACCAAATACAGTGACTCCTACCAAAACTCGCTTACACGCAAAGTAGCCACTAGCCAATCCATTCAAGCCACAAATTAAAAAATAATAATTTAGGGTATCAGAATATGCTAGTTTCTGGATTCTGCAAGGACCTAATTTTGTCTTTCGGTAAGGGTGTTAGATGGGACGAATCGAGCTAGACAAGTCATGGTTGCGAGTCGAGCAACAAATAACTCATGCAAGTTGCTCCTCGAATTGATTCTCGCCATTTAACACCCTACTTTTGGCTAAGAATATGATTCTTTTGGATGAACAGAAACAAGAACACTGTTATTCGTACTTTTTGATGTACAAAAAGTTTGAAAAAAAAATAAAAATCATCAACTAATAATTCAGAAATTGCAACAGAAAAAGTAAACAGTAGGAGATGCCTCGCAAGAAAAGAAAGAGATCTATATAATCATGTATTTTGCACTACAATTAACAAGATAGGATATAGATATATGTGATATATATTCTGGTCAGTGTCGAACAGAACTCTCCGATTTTCAAAACACACACCACTCAGTATACCTGGTGAGCAACTTGAGACTGATTATATTTTCCTTTCCTTCCCCAATCTCCGACCACCAAAATGCTAAGGGAGCCATCAGCTTTTGCAGGATGATCAAATCTTTGAAGCTCAGCATTCCCATCTTTACCATTAATAAAAATTGTACCTACGATCACACAGATAAGTATAAAAATTTCATTCTTTATAGCCATCGGTCTGGTGGGTACGACGGTGCCGGAGGACGAAGAGTTCGGAGAGAGAAGATATGAAGGCAGCTTCCTTCTTGAGGGTCTTTTTTTAATATTAGCACAGTACGAAGAACCGGACAGACTTGTCTAGTTGTCTTCTGATATGACCTGTCCTTTGGTCCCTAAAGTTACAACAACATTTCAAATTGGTCCTTAACTTTTATTTAGTTCCAGATCGGACATTAAAGTTTGCCAAGTTCCAAAATGGATTTCACGAGTAACAAAGTGACAAGATTGAGCCCATGTTTGACACACATTCTCTAAAAATATATTCTTTCAAAACTCATTTTCAACTATACATTTTTCAATAAAATAATATTTTTCATTACATCAATAACTTTTCCTTCTTTTTCGACCACACATTCTCCATCAATCTACTATTCCAAAATACATCCTTCCAAAATAATGTGACTCAAACACACCCTAAAATGTTAAAAAGTTTTAATAACGTCAAGAACCAATTTGAAATTTCGCTAAAAGTATACAGACCAAATGTATGTATAATCCAACTTATCCAAGATTTATGTGGTTTTAAGGATAAACCCTCGTTCGGTTTAATTAAAAATCATATTTTTTTTATAAATTTGGATAAAAATAAATAATGAAATGCATAAAAATAAATTTTAAAATAAGGAGACCGAGTTTGAGGAATAGTCATTCTTGGCACCCAGAAGTTTGACATATTGGATGACATGTTATCATTGAACTGTTTAAAAAATAATTAATACCGTTATTCAATCAATTATTTTTGCACAAGTCAATCTGATATTCAAGATGTTAAAAACAGAATTATTGTAGAAAGAAAATAATTACGTTATGGGCTTTTGGTGCCCTACTAGCTTAGAATATTCTTTCTATATATATACACCAATAAAAGAGTCCATTATCAAAAGCAGGCAGACAAGATAATGTCGGGTCCCACTATTCTGGTTGTAAAGCCTCTTTGTGATTGACATGTGAATCAGCTGGGAGATTATTATTTTAGAATTTACCAATTTTAAATAATAATTCATATTAAGGCCCTGTCTGGTCCATATTATTTTTTTCATTCTCATTTTTTTTGCTCATTTTCAACCACACATTATTTAATAAAATAATATTTTCCATCATATCAATAACTTTTTCTTCTTTTTCAACCACACATTCTCCATCAATCTACTATTCCAAAATACATTCTTCCAAAATAATATCCACCAAACACACTCTAAATAGGTCAATTGATTCTTAGTTTGAGTGGGTACAACACNTGAAATAGTGATTTTTTGAAAAAATCGTGATTAAAAAATAAGGAAAAGCGTTAGATTTACGTGTAATATTATTTTGTTGGAAAATGTGTGGTTGAAAATAAAAAAGAGAAAAATGTGTGGTCGAAAAAAGGTTTCGGAGTTTTCGAGTGTTTTTTGTGTTCTTGTGTTTGTTCTTTGCGCAGGTGGCGCATACATCAGTAAATCAATAAAATGATAAACCCAATTTAAATGTATATATATAAGACTCACATTAATGATATTATTATTTAATGTTACATGATGTGAGATTAATACAATTACGCAAGATAAAAAGAGTCATATGTGTTTGTCTTGAGTAAGGTCACGGGCAGGGGCAAAGCTTCTTTAATAATGTATGATGGTGACCCTAATGCACAAGTCCAAACTCTTTTGTGTAACCCTACTCCGTGAAAGTAACAAACAATTTAATTAATCATAACTATTTAGAATAAACTCATATAGTCCAAATTCTAATTACTCAAACCCAATTATTGTCCACTTTTGACCTACTAGTTTAATCGGAATCAGACGATACTTGCCGGTACAACTAAAAGAGCGATAATCGATCACTTCCCATGTCAAAAAAACGAAAAAGTAGACCCGTGAAAGGAAAAAACTACAAAAACCAGCCAATTCACCTAAAAAAATTTAATTAGTTCGATAACTCTTGATGTCGATGCACATGTGAACTCTGAAACGCTGATTTCTCACGTGAGATAGAGCTGTCTCTGTTTGCCTGATAATGCACTATAGAAAAAACAATTATGTTTGGCGTACAATATGGATGATAACTTTATTCACAGAATGTCGCGTATCATTATATTATTGGACAATTTAAACAAAAAATTATTTTTGCAGTCAACTACTTTTTGCCAACACACCACGTTATCATCCATGATTGTAGAAATAGAAAAATCCAGAAAAAAGGTGGGCTCTGCTCTGCTTTGTATTATTTATTTTGTTTAGGATAAGTTAGCAGGTTGAGTGCACCTCCTTTTTACACGTCATCAAATCACCTGCTCAACAAAATCAAACCTAATATTTTACGAACCAATTATATGTGTGCATGTGTAGGCTTTTATAGTTAATGTTGACAGGATGATGCACGCTACCTTCCTTTTACTCTTTAAACGAGAAAAATTGACTTTTTTGCTTATATCTCACTTTCATTTTTTCAAAATTCATTTCTAAACCTTGTTTCATAGAATTTGAAAGTAAGTCAAAAATTTATTTTTTTCATTTTTTAACCACATTCTTCAAAAATTACTATCTCAAAACACATTTTCTTTCAATAATGGGGCACAAACCATTGCAAAAGTAATTTGTGGATTGAAGGTTAAAAATATAACTCGAAAAAAACATCATTTTGCACCTTTCCAACTACAACTACAACAAATGTGAAATAATGACAAACAATTAACTCGAAAAAAACATCATTTTGCACCTTTCCAACTACAACTACAACAAATGTGAAATAATGACAAACAATTATTGTACATCATTGTCATTGAAATCACGGGCTTGTCACAATTCAAATACTGACATTGATTTTTGAATAATTCTTGGTGTACATATTTTTTGGTACATAGGAACGTTCACACCCTTACATGGAGAGAGACCCAAGTAGACTCGAAAAAAACATCATTTTGCATGTTTTCAACTACAAAAACAAATGAGAAATAACGACAAACAATTCTTGTACATCATTGTCATTCAAATCACAGACTTGTCACAATTCAAATAACAACATTGATTTTTGAATGATTCTTGGTGTATATAATTTTTTGTACGTATGAGTGTCCACACCCTCACATGGGGTGAGAACCAAGTAGTTTGTGGATTGAGAGTTAAAAATATAACTCGAAAAAAAATCATTTTGCACGTTTTCAACTACAAAAACAAATGAGAAATAACGACAAACAATTCTTGTACATCGTTGTTATTCAAATCACAGGCTTGTCACAATTCAAATAACAACATTGATTTTTCTAGACACTACCAAAGTTGCAATACAAACTAAAATAATCTAGAGAGTCGAAACTTTAACAAACCTTCACAATTACAGCCCGACACCTACATTAATACACATAAAATCAACTGGAAACAACCCCACATTTAGAAATTTTACTGAATCGAAATACAGAAACAGAGAGTCGACAAAGCCAAAGGGAGACCATTCAAACAAACTAATAGGCTTTAAGATTCACAACGAAAACTGAAAACATAACAAGTAGTCGTTAATCATTTTCTAACCTTCGCTACACTTCATTTAGCGGTGAATTGCGCCCAATAGAGAGAGAAGAAATGTCCTGTAATGGCTTGATGTTTCTGAATGAATTGCATCGTTTAGAGATTTTCTGTATTTCTTTTCATACTCTGCTTTTATGTACTGCATATCAATCTCTGCTCGGGTCACAACTATTCTAGTAAGTTTTGAATCATCTGTTCCAATGCCCTTCATTGCCTTGTGTAATTCCTGGGTGTAATTATAGAGAATCGTGCTCAAGGGTTAGTGATACAAAAATTAGCACTTCAAAGCAAATTTCTAGAATTAAATTTCAGAATAAAACACAAATGTATTTGACACTATAACTTCTACCCACAAAATAAAAACACAACAAAATGGAAACGATTTCCAAGAGACGAACTGCACATTTAGCACATCGACAACACTGTTCCCCACCCGAAAAGAAGGAAAAGATGAAAGAAGACATCAAGAAACATGGAGAGAACCAAAGGACAAACAAAATCGATACATCAAGGTTATCAGTTCTATGCATGGGAAATAAAAATAAGAAAAAGGCCTCAAACAAAGTAACGTATCAACAAAAGACCAGTCAGAGAGGTCTTTTTTTGGTATGAAGTAAAAATGGAAAATCAGTTATGGACTTTATAAAGAGAACAGCGTAACAAAGTCCCTTTACAGGTGATTTGAGTTCCTTATGCAGCAATTAATAGAGATATGATTATGTTTAATAGTTCTTTTTTGTTACCTTCATCAGAAAATGGTTATAACAGCTTGAACCAATTACATTTTGGCAGTACTATTCAGGGTATTACAAAAATGAATTTAACAAGATACTTATGTTTAAATTGAGATCAATTCTATGACTGTTAAGGTGTTTATAAAACCAGGGTCAGAAAATATTTTAAGTCAAACAATCTTTTTATCCACAAATTTCGTAGAACCCACAAATACTACCCATTTCTCCACCACTCATTTGCCCCATTTATAAACACCTTGCCAGACATACCCTAAATAGTACTGTGCTAAGATTTAAAAATATAGAATACAGTTGTCCACAGAGGATCTATTCTATTAAAGATGAGCAAAACTAACACGTAAACTATTCCATATTCACCATTATATTAAAGGGAAAGAAATACATGATTTTTCATTTATGCTTCTCTTTCTGTCAGCCCAAAGTCAAAAAGGAATGTAGTTTTTGAACTAGTATTCTAAAACTATTTATTAGCATGTATCACAGCCAAATAAGTCATCCACTAGATTCATTCAACTGAGAAAACAAAGAAAGAATGAGTAAACGAAAACTAAAAGAGCATTACGAATACACAAGCTTGAAACTATGGGATATAAAATCCGTTCTTTTAGAGACTGTTCTGGATAAATGTATTATTTACCTTAGCAAAGTACTTCCCAGGGTTTTCAGCACACCTTAAAATAGTTAAAAGGGCAAACTCAAAGAGTCCTGAGGTTTCACTTTTTACTGCCTGCAACATGATGAATTATTTAGTCAAACGGCTATAGAACAGATTAAGCAAATAATGGGGAAAAATAAAACAGTATACCTTTTCCAGCGAGTTTCCGTACATGCTATGATAAGCAGAAGAAATAGCAGTTAACTGTGACCCGCTTCTTTCAGAAAAAATGCGTATGAAAATCTTCTCATCAGTCCCTAGCTTCTTTTCCCCAGCTTTAAAAAGAGATTTAGCATCAGCCTCAGCCATTACCCTGTCAACTTGTGTACCTTCATAGCGCATTGTACTAACGCAAGCAAGCAACAACTACAAAATAGAAAAAGAAATAGAGAACATAATGAATGATATGAACTGGTGATGCTAAATCTATTTGAATCCCAGTCTTAAAGCATTAAGTTAGATTATTCATATATAAAAAAAAGGTTAATTTGAAAGTTTCTTGAATAGCATGGATGATAAAAAGGTTAGTTTTTCATGTTTAATTCTTAGCTTGCGGAGTAGAAGTTTTCTTCAGTATGTCAAGTCAAGGGTACTTTGGCAATTCTATAACATTCTCATCAAAGGTTTAACCAGATTGTTAGGTATTAACAGGAGGCAAAATCATGTTTTTGAGTTGTCCTTTCTCATCTATGACTAGTTTTAGAAATAAAGGCCTAGGTTTCTCAAGAGGACACTAAAGTAAATATTTTAACATTTTACTAAAATAGTATGACAAATACATTTTTCCCTCCTAAAGTGAGTAACATCATTTCTAATGTTTGTACACCTTAAAATAATTTATGAAGACATGAAGCCAAACTGGAATCAATTTAAAACATTTATCAGAAAAAATATACATACAACTTTGAAGGTTATATTTAGTTGACCCTATTAAAAAGTTACCAAATAACAGCTTAATGGTTCTTTGAAGATAAGGAACAAATGTGAGCATGTATAGAATTTCTTTCAGAAGAATGTAAACATCTCCAACCAAAAAAGGGGAAATTAAAATCCTTAACCACCAAGGGAAATAGATGTTAAAAGATGCAGCTCCTTTTGTTCTACCAGTTTTAAGTCTTAAGACTCTTAACAAAGTAATCAACATGTCATACGGGTCAAATATAATGTCACAAACTTGTTTTATGGTAATGCATATAAAGAATCCAATCACTACCAATGCAGTTTTAGATTACTTAGCAAAACAGAGAAATCTTCTGAACAGAACTGAAAACGATTGACATGTTTGTACCACATCAGAACTTGTTTACTTTCGAGTGTGAGTGTGAGTGTGTGTGTGTGTGTGAGAGAGAGAACCTTTTGGTGATCGCCAGATGCTTGATTTTCAATATCATGCTCCAGATAAGCATGAAACCGTGCATAGTAAATTTGTTTAAAGTGTTGTATCTGGGATGGAGTCCGTGAACATATTACTTCAGTAGCACCTTTAAGATCAATTATGTCCCCACTCAAAGCGTTCCTAACTATAGTAGCATCCCTTGTTGCTGGATCAGGCATCCAAAGCAAGACAGCCCTCTGAAAGTGAAATCATTTGAGGTAACATTTATACAACAGAATATTGTATACACAAGTGAAAGTAGATTTCTTCAACTGAAATACGTCAGAAAAGATTATCATATATTCTATTTATGATCAATGTGTTAATCCAGCCAAGAAAAGATTGAAGATTACAAATAGAAAGAGACAAATATTTGATGATTTTCAAGTTACAATAATTAATCATTGCTATACATTTTAGTACCTTGACATCACCACTAAGTTCTGAAGCTAAGCGTTTGCTAAGTTCTTCAGAATACGTAGCTCTATACTCTTGTTCAATGAGAGAGCGCTGTGTTGCATCTCGATGGGCAAGGATATGAACCACTGTTGCAGTATCACATCCAAAACCTGAAAACAAGAGTTCAGAGGCCCGCAGCAATCAAATGCAGGTTAGGATTACCAATTTAAATCGTAGACAATCCTTGTAGAATAACCATTCAGATAAAGTAATTTAAGTGATGGAAACTTCTTGAGGGCATTCACATATAAAAAGAAAAAATAGTTCCAAAACTTGGTTAATCAAGAGTTTCTGTAAAAGTTGTTGTCTACATAGGTCAGTCTAAAATAATTCTTATGTGCCTCTATTTTGTAGAAAACTAAAAGTGGTATCATGTCGTAGTATCTCACTTGCTTAAAAGAATTAAACTACAAAAGATAACATTAGCTATCTTTAAGAATTTGAAAGTGGAAAAATTAGTTTCACCAACGCCACACATAAGTAGAAACAAGATAAAAAAAAACCTAGGAAATATAATTCAAATGCTTTCACTCAAATCCACTCTCAATTTATAAATTTGATCAAATGGCAATAACCATCAAATAAAAATTAATGCCCCATGTCAAAAGGAAAAAAAAAAAAAAAAGAACCATAAATATTATTTCAATTTTTCATTAAATATGCAATACTATTTGGGAAAGAAGTTTCATGGGTTCAACTACACAGATCAGTGTCTGAAGCTCTCCAGAGCCTAAGCCATTAAGAAGTTGCCATCAAAACCATCTCAGAGTTTTGACCAGATAAAATGTGGGATTACATAACATGTTGAGTTCCATGGATGTTCCATCATTGTGATCTAGTACCAAAAAAATGATAATTTACCACAGTTCTTGTGGCCAATAGATTAATACTTATATAGACTATAGTGTTCCCTTCCCACACCCAACCTACCTCCACGAAAAAATAAATAAATAAAAGTAAATTCAAGTCAATTAAACATTTAAAAAAAAAAAAAGATCTAAGACTGTTTAACCTCCCACATGGCCAAATCTTATCCACTCTTCGTTTCTTGAACAAACAAAGCCTAGAACTCTAATCAATTATTCAATTAACATAAAACACTTCTTTTAATTCTCAGAAAAGATTCATAACGGTTTATGCATAAAAACACACTCAAACACAAGGTGTTCAATTCAAATTAAGAGAACAAAACCCCAAATCGTGAAATTAAGAAAATAATATTAAAAACACACAATTACGTCCCCAATATCACAAAAACGCTGGCAATTTCGTTTCATGGAAAAAAAAAAAAAAAAAGAACCATAGGTAATGGAAGAAAACTAAATACTCAGAAAATACCCTTAAAGGCTTTGTAAAGCTTTACGGCATCATCACGAGGCGATGTTAACACTGGCGGAATACTCAACGTTGCCATCTCTCTTACAGCCACACCAAACAAAATTGAACGAAAACGAGTGATTCAACAATAAAGATTCGTACTTCACCGGCAAAATTTTTCACCACAATTTTTTCGGAATCAAATCATCTATAAGAACAAGGATATGGATAATGCTTGTGTCTGTAGCATTTGACAGGTCTTGGCCCACCAATTCAATTTTTAATCATTATTATGTTTACACTGTGTAACACTTTACCTGTCTATAAATTTT
This sequence comes from Fraxinus platypoda, assembly GCA_903798405.1. NCBI lineage: Eukaryota > Viridiplantae > Streptophyta > Magnoliopsida > Lamiales > Oleaceae > Fraxinus > Fraxinus platypoda. The sequence continues at coordinate 9,809 of CAIGRT010214731.1, forward strand.
TGAAAACAAAGAGACGTAGGAAAAAAGTTGTACAAGAAACATTATTGTCCAATTTTAGAATTATGCTAGGTGTATATTATTTGATGTACATTTTCTTTTTATATTGTATGAGAACTCAAAATGCGTCGGACGAATATATACATATTTTTTAATAAAACTGTCAACTTATGTATCGACACATCACATAATATAAAAAATGATTGTCAATTTTACAAATAGAGCCGTGTAGTGTTAGGTGCACCAAACTATTCAATTTCAATAAATAGAGCCGCGTAAAACGCGTAGCCCTACCTACCCCATGCCCATGGCTTTAATTGATTCTAAATAAAACAATGAGTTCATTTGGATATAAAAAGGGGTCAAAGTTTCAACGCGTATTTGATAGTTATTACTCTCCCGTCCCATTTATATAGACTTATTTTGTTTTTCATACGGATTAATAAATTTTATTTAATGTTATTGAAAAAACAATTTTTGCCAAGAACTTTCTTAATTTATCCCCATTTAATTATTAATAACTACTAGTAGTAAATTATTATTGGAAGTAATGGTATATTAGTAAATGAACAAAATAAAACATTCTTAATAAAGAAATAAGACTATATAATTGGAACAAGAAAATAAGGAAAGTGAGCAAAACATTCTTAATAAAGAAATAAGACTATATAATTCGAACAAGAAAATAAGGAAAGTGAGCCTATATAAATAGAACGGAGGGAGTATATTTTGAACGTTAAGTTGTGATTATTTTGATAAAAATTGATAAAATATATGATTAAAAATTGTGAGACGTGTGAATTATATGATTAAAATTAATTATTGATTTTAACTAAAATTTTAATTTATTTTTAATTAGACCAAACAAGGGCTAATTCTTATTCGTCATTTTGTTCTGTTTTGTTTGAAATTAAACATTCCGATCGCATCACAGAGAGAGAATGTTATTCGAAAAATATTTTGAAATATAATGATTATTATCAAAAGTTTTTTAGTCCTAAAAATAACGTTAAAAATAGATCCTTTATGCCGATAAAATAATCAAGGAAATCAACGTTCTTTTATTGAGATGCGAGTAAAAGGTTTGTCTTAGTGGATGCGATGACTTTGACTAGAAGTTTATTTATTGAACAATCACTCTATGGCTACATGGAAATTTTTTATAAAAATTGTATCGAAAACACACAGCACGTGGGTCTCATTGTTTTTAACAATATTTAATTCATGTGAGCCTCGCCTCCTCATGTGAGAGAAATTCAAAAATCTGAAAAAATTCTATCATTTCTTCATGTACTTGCATCAATTTTTCTTTATTGAATGGGTAAATTTCACTAGAAGTTTGAATTCAAATAAAAATTATATTTTAATAAATTTTGATAAAGGTAGATAAAATTTATAATCGAAAAATGATGAATTATATAAAATATATTATTAAAACTAATTGTTGATTTTGATTTAAATTTTTAGCTCGTGACAATTAGAAAAATCACAAATAACCAAATCAAAACTATGAATTTGTGTATCAATGATGTCGATTTTTGTACCAACTTTTTGTTTTATTCAAATTGGATTGATGTTATAGACTTGATTTGGGTGTTTGGCCCCCATTTTTTAAGAAGAATTAGTTTTTGAATAGTGATTGATGGGAGAATGTGTGGTGGAAAAGTGATGAAAAGTTTTAGATTTGTGTGTAATATTATTTTATTTGGAGAATGTGTGGTTGAAAATGAGTACTATAAAAAAATGAATGGAAAAAAAGTAGAAAGAATGGAGCTCAAAAGTTTGGCCATCAAAATATAATAAAAATCTATCTTACACGACCATAGAAACATATATCTCATTAAAGAGTATAAATCCAACGACAATTTGATCGTCGACATGTCAATTATATAAAAAGTGATTTTTATCAATCTTTTCTTTTACTCTCTCATGTCTAAGAACTTTGTTCCTTTTTCTAATCCATATGTGTGTGAAACAAGCCAGTGAAATTAAGGTTTTTTTTTTTCCATTGTGTATATTGTTTATGTTGGCATGACTTTTAAAAATTCAAAAGAAGCTTCTGAGACTTAACAACAGTTTTTGGATCTCATTTGACTTATTTTATGAATGTGTTTTTATTAGTTAGAAGAATTTTTAGAGAAAGTTGGTTCAATGTGGCCTCCTCCAAAAGCTCTTCTAAAAACGAAAGTAAAAATCATATCAAACAAGTTATATTTCACAATTATAAGTACTTAAAGCTTAACTTAAAAGTAATACCAAAGAAGCAAGCTTTGGATGAAAACTCCTGCCACTTTCCTTGCTTTTTCTTGAAAACATTTCACTGCAACTTTAATTGGTAGTGGTTGACTTCGATGAGAAGAAGTCCTCGCTGCAAATTCTCTATATTAATCTTCACACTCTCAATCATCTCAACCCAAAAATGCCTTCTTACATTCATCTCAAAACCATATTCAACATCCATTTCTTTGGCTCTGATAATCTCTTTCCATGTAAGTCGTTTAATGCCCCAGTTATTTTTTATTGTTATTTTTATTTATCGAGAAATTAATTGTAGAGTTGAAATTACTGTAACTGCAAATCATTTACTACTGGGCTTGAACATCAAGTCATAAATATAATGTCTGATTTCACGGTGCATATTTATTTTTTAAATTCATTGTGCTTTTTTGGATTTTTTTTTATTTCTGATGCATATCGTGTTCATATTTGGTATTTGGTGAGATATTTAAGTTTTTCTTTTCTTTCCTTTTCCCTTTAATTCACCCGTAAATGGGTATAAATACTTTTCTACTATTTTAATACACATGGACTAATGTGCACATATATGAATCCTTTGTTCATACATAGGCAAAACAGGGTCTTTAATTTCAACCCATATTGAAGATTGGTTTGAGCTACACAGTTTTACTAGGCTCGTGTACAATTCATGAGATTTTTCTATCTAAAGGGGACTTGTTTCTTCATAAAAAGAGTGATATGTCCGCGTGTTATCCTTATATCATACATATCTACCATTGCAGCTATATTTTGGTATCTTGTTATATAATTATAATTTGTGACCAACGTGCTATTTCCCTTTCTTCGAACATTAGAAGGAACATATTTATATGTTTGTGTAGACTTTATTGTTTTTCTTTATTCGAGACTACAGCACACTAAAATTTTTATATATGGATCATGTTTGTTGGATATTATTATAATTTTCCTTGCCGATTCCTTAGTATTTAATGTCAAAACTTATAATTTTCACTTTCTACCTCTCCCCTCTTTAAAAACATAGCATAACAAGAAAATTGCTACTAAAAACTAGTTGTATTTGCCTGACACTGTGTTTGAAACAAAGTTTGGCTTGATACACATAGTTGTTTGATAAACTGATTCGTTTAACATATACAAGTCTTAATATTTTTCTTGTTAATATCGTTAAAATTAAGATGTTTTCATTACTTACTATTGATTCATTCTTATGAAAAATTCAGAATTTTTAATTTGAAATTTCTGCATTCAACTGAACTCTACCGTATTGATCCAGTGAACACAGGTAATGTCAAACTCTCCATTGACCTAGTTCTTCTCTTTTCTTTTGAAGTCAAATAATGGTTGTAATTATTCAGGTATTGGACTGTAGCTTGTGGCTCAATTTTTTGACTGATAGCTGAGAAATAAGCATAGTACGGGTTGTTTTTTCTGGAAGAGATACAGGGTGTGAAATGGCTGATGCAATTGTAGAATTTCTCTTGGTGAACTTGAAGGAGTTTCTACTTTACCATGTAGATTTGATTTCTGGAGTGAAGGATCAAGTTGAGTCTCTTCATAAGGAGCTTAGTTTGATGAAAGCATTTCTCAAGGACTCCAGGGAGAAGCGTAATGAATCAGAATATGTTAGGGAATTGGTTAGACAAATCACTGTGGTTGCTTATGAGGCTGAGGATATCATTGACACATTTGTTGTCAGCGAATCATCTAAAAAGGGGAGAGGAGTGAAAAAAATGATCCCTGGATTAGGTAAGAAAAATCTCCTTAATCTTGCGAAAGAAATTGAATCCATAAAGACAAGAGTGAAGGAGATTTATGATAACAAGATGTTTGGAATTGAAAGTATACAAAATGGAGAGCCTTCACGTAGAAGTGCGAGACAGAAAAGAGAACCTCTTGTGGAGGAAGAAAATGTTGTGGGCTTTGATGAGGAGGCTAGAACCATTATTGATCGCCTCACTAAAGGGTCAGAGCAGCTGGAAGTTGTCTCAGTTGTTGGCATGGGTGGTCTTGGTAAAACGACTTTGGCCAGAAAAGTTTATTCTGATCCCGGTATTGAATATCACTTCTATCTCCGTGCATGGACATTTGTTTCTCAAGAATACAGTAGAAGGGAAGTGTTTCTTGGCATTTTAGAGTCTCTAAATCTCACTTCCGACCAAATGTACAAAATGAGTGATGAAAAGTTGGCTGAGGAACTATGTGGACATTTGAGGAACAACAAGTATCTCATTGTCATTGACGATGTGTGGACAACAGAAGCTTGGAATGATCTTAGAAGAGCCTTCCCAAAAACTAACCTGGGGAGTAGGATATTGCTTACAAGCCGAAGCACAGAGGTCGCTAAGCTTGCTGACCCTGAGAGTGATCCTCATCATTTGCGTTTTCTAACTGATGATGAAAGTTGGGAGTTACTCTGTAGAAAGGTTTTCCGAAGAGGCAGCTGCCCTTCAGAGCTAGAGGACCTTGGGAAAAGAATTGCAACAAAATGTTATGGACTTCCTCTTGCAATCGTGGTTGTCTCTGGGCTTCTTATAAAGAAAGATAAAAATCGTGATTGGTGGAAGAAAGTTGCTGAAAGTGTTAGTTCATATGTTGCTAAAGACCCAACGCAATGTATGGATGTGCTGGCACTAAGTTACAGACACTTACCAGAACACTTGAAAATTTGCTTTCTCTATTTTGGAGTTTTTCCTGAAGACCATGAGATCCCTGTTTGGAAATTACTCAGATTATGGGTTGCAGAGGGATTTATACAAGAAATAGGACTTGAAGATTTAGAGGATACCGCAGAAGATTATTTGGAGGATCTTGTTGATCGAAATTTAGTCTTAGTGGGGAAGAGGAGGGCTAATGGTCGGATTAAGACTTGTCGCATTCATGATATGCTGCGTGATTTGTGCGTGAGAGAAGGCCAGGATGACAAGTTTTTACAGGTGGTAAAATCCTCTGAACAAAATCCTTTTTCATCCACCCCATCCCAGAATCACTGTCGTCGGCTTTGTATCCATTCAAAGATTTTGGAGTTCATTTCTTCAAAGCCTTCAGATCCACATGTCCGCTCTTTCTTGTGTTTTGCTACAGAGGAAAGGGAGTTACCTCGGAAAGATACGTCATCCATATATGACGCCTTTGGATTACTTAGAGTCTTGGATCTTAAATCCATCTGCTTTCCACTCTTCCCCAAAGAGATAGATCACCTGGTTCACTTGAGGTTTATAGTCCTGTTTGGTCAATTTAAAAAAATCCCGTCGCAAATTTCTTCCCTTTGGAATCTGCAAACACTCATTGTTAGAACAACATCTCGTGACCTTGACATTCAAGCAGATATTTGGAAAATGAAACAGTTTAGGCATCTTTATGTAACTGGCTTAAGTCGCTTAAATGGGCCTCTTGCCCAAACTCGAAAGGACAACGAAGATCCTTTTGTGCGAAGAAACATTCAAACCATTTCTACTATCTTGCCTGATAGCTGCACGGAGAATGTATTAGCAAGAACTCCCGGTCTGAAGAAGCTTGGAATTCGCGGGAGGTTAGCTAAACTTATGGAGCAAAAGGGAGGATCGAGTTTGTTTGATAATCTTTCCAAATTGGACAAACTTGAGACGTTGAAGCTGCTAAATGATACATATCCCGATCCTCCTGCCCAATGTATAGTTCCAGGTCTTCCACAACATTACAAGTTTCCACCAAACTTGAGGAAATTAACTTTATCCGATACCTTGCTGGACTGGGGGCATATGTCGACACTGGGAGTTCTGCCAAACCTCGAAGTGCTGAAACTAAAAGATAATGCTTTCGAGGGAAGTCACTGGGAGCCACTAGATGGGGGCTTTCGTCTGCTGAAAGTGCTGCAGATCGGGAGGACTAATTTGGTTCATTGGAATGCATTAGGTCATCACTTCCCAAGACTTCAATCCGTGGTTCTTAAGCATTGTACAAGTCTTGAGTCAATTCCTTCTGGTCTAGGGGAAGTGTCTGTGCTCCATAACATGGAACTATATTGGCCCACTAAAACTGCTGCTGCTTCTGCCAGAGTAATTCATCAGCAAAAGCTACAATTGCAGTCAAAGCAGCAACAAGTGAACAATTTGTTTAAGCTTGTCATTTATCCGCCAGATATATATACCTGCTAGTGCTTCCATTACAGGTAAGAAAACGAATTCTTATTCTTATTTTGTTTTCGAAGTTTGTCTACTCTCTTGTTTCTGAAAACTCATGGGACAAATTCTTCGTACATTTTCTTTTCTATTAGTGGTTTGTATATTTTTGAAAACCTTCACTGATCAAGTAATAATAGTGGGAGATCTGGAATGAGTTAGAAATGACAGAAGTTTCTTTGGAAAAGTTCACAAATTATTCTTTTAGATGGATCTGTCGAACTTTTCCATGTGCTGCCACATAATGTTGATATCTTAGATTTGCTAAGAACATCATTACTAATTTGTCATTTATGCTATGGAACTGAATTGAGTTTGGTTTGAACAATAATGTTTTTTTTTTTTTTTAAATGGAACTGAATTACTGGTTCAGCCAAGCACAAAGAGTAGCTATTCAAACTTTTAATGCACAATATTTCAAGGGGAGATGGAAATTAGAAAAACTTATAATTTATGTGAAAGGTGTCACTTAGATTGATCGTATGATGCGATTGTGCATTTTACGACCATGATCTTTGTACGATCGGATATTATAAGAAGAGATGAAAAAAATACATGAAAACCACTAGCAGAAAAGGTTCTTGAGAACTTAAATTTATTTTGTTTGCTCTTGTTTGTGTTTTGCAGGCAGTACTCCTGAGGATTTGAGGATGGCAGCGTACGTGATGATGGACTGCGAGGTTTTAATATGTTTATGTATTCTGAAAAAAATAAAAGTGTCATTACTTGTTTTTAATGTGTTGTGTGGAAAATAATTAGGGTGGAAATTAAATATTTCCAACAATTTTAGAATTTATTCTCTGCATCGTATTGTATGATATTTATGTTTATGAATAAAGGTTTTCCTACAAAATTTGCTAGAATCACTACCGTTCAGTAGACCTTGGGTCAGAGTTTCTTTTAGGACTGTCCGTGGGTCGGTTCGGTTCGGTTCTGAAGAAAACCGAACCGACCCAAAACTTTCGGGTATTTAATAAATTAACCTGTCGGGTCCAAATATAATTATGGAACCGTTCGGGTTCGGTTCGGTTTCGTACCATAATTAAATTTTTTAACATTTATAACAACACTACCTAGATACAACTAATGACATTTCATTCGTAACTTTTACAAATTAACGTAGCCCAATTCAAAAACATATAAATAACTAGCTGTCCAATAAGATTAATTCAATGCATACAATTATATAAATACAATAAAGTAGATATTAATATTACATCAACATTACATAAAGTAAATTCATTTGCAAATTCAGGAGAGAGAAGTGATCTTAGAATTTTATCTCATTTGAAGGCTTTAAATTTAATGAACAAATTCGAAAATGAGCTAATGGATCCCAAACTCTAATGTTTCTTCATTCTTGTCTTTAAAATGGGCNAATTTAATGAACAAATTCGAAAATGAGCTAATGGATCCCAAACTCTAATGTTTCTTCATTCTTGTCTTTAAAATGGGCTAATGGGCTTTAAAATTAAAATTAAGAAATGATCTGATTTATTTAATTAATTTGCTAATTTATTTAGATAATTTAATTAATTCAATATAAAAAATGAAAAAAATTATTTAGTTTCGGTTCTTCGGTTCTTGGTCTAGACCTGAAACCTTACCCGAACCCATCGGTTCTCGATTCGGATACCCGTTCGGGTATTTAACTTATGAAGAACCGCTCGGTTCGGTTCGGGATTTTTGGACACCCCTAGTTTCTTTGTCTTCAAGCAATCCGTGGTATGAGAAAATATCGTCTTATAAGATAGTCCAAATTGGTATAGAATGGAAATGACAAAATGAACGGATCGATTTGATGCTATCAAACTGAACAAGCACAGCCTAGGGTCTTGTTTCTGTTGAAATTGACCCGTAACTTTTTATTGTTCGGACCCAAACCCAACCGCTAAGTTTTCACGTAAATCGGACTGCTCGCTGCTTAAAAAGCAGGCCCGTTCAGTCCGATTTGACTGACCTGATAGTTTGTGAAGATTTTAAATGCAAAAATGGAAAAGGAAAATTTTAAATGCAAATAGCGAAAATATAGCATTTTTTTATCTTATCGAGGCACGAGTTAATTATGCCTATTCTTCCAGAGTTAATTGTTTTGATGGTCACTAAATATATGTCTCTATTTTTAATTTACTGATGTCGAATTTTCATCGCTAAACTTATTCAAATATTGAACTTTAGTTATAAAATAACATTTGTTTCAAACCTTAAAGGGAATTAGTGATGTAGTTAACGGAATGCACATGTAGCGTCTCCTCACATCGTTTACAAATTGTAATGACTTCGATTGCTCAATTAATTTTGAAAAATGTTTTCAATTGCTCTCTAAAACTTCTTTGATTGTTCCCTGAAGTTTGAGGTGGTTAATTTTGGCAACTAAATTTTTAAAAATGATGTCAACCTATTGTTTGGTAAAAAATGTGTACCCGCAAGCGCACAGATAGCTTAAAAGTAATAAAGTAGACAAACAAGCTCGGGTTGTCAATCCCGCAAAACATGATTACTTAATTACACAATAGTTAAATTTAATTTTAACATATTTTTGTAGAATTTTAAGTTATTTTCATCATTTGAAAAATTCAATGTATTATGCATTTTGTTATTAAAATTTGGATTTTGCACCGACAGATAATAAATTTAATTAAATTGATTGTGTGTTTCGTTACAAAAATTCAAAATTTAATTAAATTTACTATGTGTTTCACTGTAAAAATCATTTAGGGCAAGTTTGAACCCCATTTTTTTTTTTTTTTAAATACATTTTGAAATAATGATTTGATAGAGAATGTGGTTAAAAAATAAGGAAATTGTTTCGCGCGGGTTATCGCTAACAATTAAAAAAGGATCGGACTATTATGTAAGGAACAAATCTCTTAAGACAAAGTCCCAAAAATTGGTGTTTATTGACGAATGTTACAATTGGAGATAAACAGGATGTCTCCAAGGGGCGCAAACACA
>CAIGRT010214741.1:0-12122 GCA_903798405.1 Fraxinus platypoda
ATTATACAAGTACTATTAATATTTAAAATAAAATGTCTGAGTTTGGAAAAGTTAAACCTTTAATCTGATTTTTGAAATTGAATTATTAAAAATTTGATTTTGTGTAAATGGTTTAAAATGGGTCAAGTTTGAGCCCAAATTTCAGTGGGACCCGTGCCTTATTTTTAACGGGATCTAGCATATTCACGTTCTACTCTGCAAGAGGATTAACGTGATATATTTATTTATCGAAAATCATTTAATATTGAATGAAATTAGGTTTGGGCCCCAAGGGGTATCAATAGTCTTTAGAAAGGGGAGACCTATATCCTATGGGATTCGGTCCAAACCCCACACGCGCGCACGGTCGTCGTTGTTCGTCCATCATGCTCGGCTCGGCTCGGCACGACACGAGCACGTGCCCAAGCCCGGTCCGGTTCGTGTGTGTGTGCGGGTGCAGGTGCAGGTAGGTCCTTGTGTTATATTATCTTTTTGAACAAATTTTATTTAATTTGGATCAAATTTTAATTAATCAAATTCTTGGGTACTTAATAAAATTATTTTTATTAATGGGCTTATTTTCAGAAAATTGTTTTGGATGGTCTGTTATTTTTTATTAATGGGCTTATTTTTAGAAAATTATTTTCGATGGTCTGTTAACCAATTAACAGTCGACTTTTAACCGACCCATGGTACATGTTCGGTTGTTGGGACAGTTTGAACAGTGGCGACTATTCTGAAAAGGCTTGAAGGACGTTTGAATGGCCACGAACGATTCTATAAATTGACAGTCCCGCTGCCAAAATAATTACACCATTTTCACTGCAAATATATTCTCTGCGTTGAATCTCGTTCTCCCTCTCTCTCGTTCTGATATTATTTTTCGAATTAAATACACTTTATTGAGTTCGTTGGAACTCTTGCAGATTGCTGTGCTGATTTCATAGGAAACGAAATTCATTCTATTCTGAGAAACAATTGTTGGACGCCTTTAGCACCACTGAAGGCAACAAATTCATTTTAAGGAAATATCGTGAAGTCTGTGGGCTCGAATTGTTTTTTCTGATACCGTCAATCATATTGTTATGCTGTAAGGTAATTCTGTCGGATTGTTTGAAGGAAATACTCCAGAAACAACAATTTCCTCTAGTAATAATCCGTTGAATTAATGGGTTTGGGTTAACAGTTATTTACGAAAGTTCAGCGTATTTCTCAATTTTCACTGGATCAATTATAGATTGGTCTAATGAGTGATCCAGTTCGAGCTTTATAACACCGTCTGCGGCTACTAAAATCTTATAACATCAATAAAAAAAATCTTAAATAATTTTTTTGTTAGTGCATGAAAAGCATTGTGGTGGCGTGTAAGTGAAGCTCTCTTTGACTTTCTATAGAAAAAAATTGAAAAAATAAATGGGGAAGAGCTGAAATAATTCACAATGGTCACATCCTCCCAACTGCCTGGTTAATACATCTAAGAAGAAAATATCATCTTGAATAAACCTACTAAAGTGTAGAAACGAGAAATGAAAATAGTGTGCAATTGAAAAAAGGTGCAGAGGCAGTTGGACTAAATATTTTTGCAATAAAAGTCTTGTGCTTTTTCCTAATCTTCTCAACTGTACTTAACAACTTGTGGCATGTAATTCTTGTACAGGTCGATAGGGGAAGAATTGACCTTATAGGTTACCCACACAGGTCAGTTCTAAAACACAAATGAAACATAGACTTATTTATTATATAAAAGTTGAACCACAATCTTGAGGGTCCCCCATCCCGTCCCTAGAGTATTGTGGAGGAGGTAAATCGAGGGATGTGCCTCAACAGGTCAGGGCACAAGAGTTGTCATACCAGTGCCCACAAAGAGTTCAATTTCATACCTTGTAAGAGGCAGGAATTGAACCCTCACACTGCGGCTGTCAGCTCATCTGAGACTACCTAACTCTTGTCCTCCGCACCACTGAACTATGTCTCGGGGGCATAGACTTATTTATTATATTTCCTTGCATTAGAAGGTTAATATGTGGTTCGGATAGCTTTGCATGTGCAAGCTTTTCAAACTCTTATTTATTTCTATTGAATTTTTTGTTGAATACTTGATATAACTATTTATTTACTTCAATTCAATGTGAAAATGAAATATTTTTTCTTCTCAATTATATTTGCTTAGCTTTTGTTCGGCCTCCATTAAAATTAAATTTTGAAGAAAAACTTATTCCGGAATATTGGTTTTTTTTTTTTTAAGAATGTGTGGTTAAAAAATAAAGTTTTTTTTTAAAATTTACATATAATATTATTTTATTGGAGAATATATTATTGAAAAGTAGAGGGAAAAAAAACGCATTTTGAATAATATGAAGCCAAACGTAGGCATACTTGGATACTTGAGAGAGAGCTACTATTTATCCGAATGACAATTTGTTACCTGCAATATTCTCCGACCTAATGTTTTGTATTTGGCCACTCACGATGCACAAATTCAATAATTATACTCATTTTGTTTTCTTCTACAAACTGACCGTTGAAATATCTGATTTTTCTTTCTTATGTCTCATTCATAATTAAAAGGTTTGAATAAAATGCATGCCAAATACTTCACTAATTTTATGTGATTTTAGACAAGTAATTTGACTAATTTTAACCAATCAGAATGTAATATATTCTCTTCAACAATCGATACAACTTGGATCCCACACGAAAAATGTTTTTGGCAATTGGTGAATTTAGTACATGAATACGAAAAAAGTCTCATTAACACCGACCAAAATTTCGGACATTGACGTTTAGATAATAGTGATTAGCGTCCAACTATCGATAAATTATGAAAAGAGAAGAATTAGTTCCTTTTAATGTCTTTTTCCCTATTTTTTTAAAATTATATATTCTTAAAAAAAAAATTACTAAGGATTTGTTTGAGCCCCATTTTTTGGATTAATAAATTTCGTAATAGTGCATCATTGGAGAAGTAGTGATTAAAAAGTAGAAAACTTTTGAATGTAAGTGTAAAATTATTTATTGAAAAAAAATTAAAGAATGAGAGGAGCGTTTTCAAATGAGATTTTGATGGATTATAAATTTAAATAAATTATGTGGATTTAAATATATTTTCACAAAATGCACAAGGATCTCATTAAAAATGGAGAAAAATTAAAAGAGTTTGTTATATAAAATTGAAATCTATCAAAATCTTTTAAAATCGCTATATTAATGAAATATTTATAAATTCATAAATTTTAGATTTTGAACGATTTCATTAAAATTTATTAAGATCTCAATTTAAGTTAAATTTTAATTATATCAAAATCTCAATTAAAGATACCCCGACATGGACTTATATCTAGTTGAAATACATCTAGTTCAGCGAAAAATTGCAGAGAGATAAGATCAGTCGACATAGCTGAAACTTGGAAATCACAGTGCGAATATGCCCGTTACACCAATAAATCCGTACACTGGCCCACTTCACTGATAAGACTAATTTTATCATTACTAATAGACACACCACTGCCAACTCCAACGTTCAAAATGGTAAAATGAAATTGCATTAATCCCCAAAATTCGCAAAATGTCTCGTCGTAATCCGGTCCACCCCTTTAACCATGGCGAATGATCTTAATTGTAGTAAAAATATTTAAGAGAACCCCTTTACCCACCCACTCAACCCACTAACTGTGCCATTACCCCAACCCCACTGAGCCCACTACCGCATTTTTACATTTGTTTTCACCCAAATCTATTTTCCTATATAAGGCTACCTTTGAGACATGGTAACGCAATCTAGTACTGCTTACAACTTCTTCCTCAATCTCTCCAATCTCTTGCTCTGTTTTTTCAAGATTCGGAGCATGGCATTTTCGGCTCATTTGTCTCACTATTTTTTCACTTTTATTTTTGTTTTATCGTCGGCTCAAACGACACTAGGTGACTCCGGCACCATTGGAATTAACTACGGCCGTGTGGCTAACAACCTCCCATCGCCGCCGCAGGTGGTGCAACTCCTCAAAGCGCAGGGTCTAACCAAAGTGAAGCTCTACGACACTGACTCCTCCGTTCTCTCTGCCCTTTCTGGCTCTGGCATCTCCGTCACGGTGGCGCTCCCTAATGAACAACTCTCCTCCGCCGCAGTTAGCCAGTCCTTCACTGACAAGTGGGTCCAGACCAACATCATCCCTTACTACCCCAAAACTCTGATTGATGCCATTGCCGTTGGTAATGAAGTCTTTGTAGACCCAAAAAACACCACTACTTTCCTCGTACCCGCCATGAAAAATGTTTATGCATCTCTCTCAAAGTATGACGTTGCTTCGAAAATCAAAGTCTGCTCCCCTGTAGCATTGAGTGCACTTCAATCTTCCTACCCTTCCTCCTCCGGTTCATTCAAATCGGACCTTGTTGAACCCGTAATCAAGCCCATGTTGAGTTTTCTCAAACAAACGGATTCTTTTCTCATGGTCAATGCGTATCCATTTTTCGCTTACATAGCGAATACAGACACCATTTCTTTAGACTACGCTATGTTCAGGGATAACAAAGGCGTAACCGATCCGAACAACGGGCTTGTGTATAAAAGCCTGTTTGAGGCCCAAATTGACGCCGTTTTTGCAGCCATGAACGCATTGGGATTTAAAGATTTGAAAATGGTGATCTCTGAAACTGGGTGGCCTTCAAATGGAGATGAAAATGAGGTTGGCGCAACTCCAGCGAATGCGGCGGCGTATAACGGCAACCTTGTCCGCAGAGTGCTCACTGGTAATGGGACCCCCTTGAGGCCCGACCAGCCTCTCAACGTCTATTTATTTGCTCTCTTCAATGAAAACCAGAAGAACGGGCCCACTTCAGAAAGAAATTACGGACTTTTCTACCCTAACGAGAAGAAAGTCTACGACATACCACTCACACTAGAAGGTTTAAAGAATCATCAGCCCGCGATGAATAATGGAAGCAAGAATCAAGTTCCGGCAGCAGCGGCACCAACAAGTGGGGAGGTGTCAGCCAGTAAGGCGGCACAGACATGGTGCGTGGCCAATGGTGAGGCCGGGAAGAAGAAATTACAGGATGCGCTCGATTATGCTTGTGGTGAAGGCGGGGCTGATTGTCGTCCAATTCAAGAGGGTGCGACATGTTATAATCCTAACTCACTCGAGGCCCATGCATCATATGCTTTCAATAGTTATTATCAAAAGAACGCTAGAAAAACTGGTTCCTGTGATTTTGGTGGCGCGGCCTACCTAGTTACTCAATCTCCGAGTGAGTATTCAATCATTTTCTTCTATTTTTTAATTAAATATATTAAATTATTGCACAATTACATTTATGTGCTACTTAATTTGGCAATTAATCAATAAAATAATGGATGATTAATGTTAAGAAATTATTGGATTTTATCTGATATTTGCTTGTTTTTTATTTTTATCTTGCAGGATTTGGCAATTGCGAGTTTCCCACAGGCTATTGAATTGGACAAGTTTGAAGAATTTGTTTGAGCTGAGGACATGTTTGTCAATTATATTATTTGTGTAATATAGGAACGATTTGTGGGGGTAGGAATGGTAGGTTTAGCCGTTTAGCTAATTTGACATTTTTTTGTTGTAATTAGCTACCGAAGTTGGATTTACAGCTACTTTTTTTTCTTTTTGCTTTATTATTGAAATTTTTCAATGACTGATCAATTAGGCCATATCGAGTACTTCCAACTAATTTATTTGTGTAAAAGGTGCAAGGGTCGATCTGTCTTTTTAAACCACCTTGGAGAAAAGAATGTCAAAATAAGACCCGACAATAACAAAAACCACGAAAAAAAGTAAAACAAAGGGTGAAATTTTATTATAATTAACCTTAAAAATGTATGATAGTCTAAATCTTTTTTTTTTTTCTCTGTTTGCAGCAAAGTGAAATTATTTTTGGTCCAGTACTCGTTTGAGATTGTTTTCTCATTTTAAAGAGAAATGTCATTTAAAGAGAAAATGACAGAAATAGCACTAATCGGGTCATTGTGCAAAGCATGTCTGTTTGATAAATTGATGATGATTTATGATGATAAAAACCCTTAAAAATTATAAATGGGAGAATACATGATCTTTTCACAGATTTCTGTCTTCCAGTAATTTTTCATTTACTCAAGTATCATTTTTGACAAGTAAATATATGATTTCGATGTTCTCACGGAGGAGAACAAAAATCAATCATGATCTTTCAAAATAAACAAACGGATCTCACTCAAAATTTATATCAAAATCAGCTATTTTTTCCAACAATGGATTGACATCAATGACATGTTTAAGATGTAAGTAATCACAGATGAAATTTTGAATTTTTTTAAATATTATTAAACATCGTACTCATTAGTTTACCAAACAAACAACCTTTACTTGAAACAATTGCTGGTCAATTGTATTGGCACAACAAGCACTGGCTGTGGGTCCTTGCAGCATGGTCCGTGGAAATAATTCGAGGGAAACTGTAATTATATTTTCAGCAATGATATTTTGGTATATATCAATTTAGATAATAATTGCGTGACATTAAATGACACATTTATTTAAATGCAACGTCACATTATTCATTCAATTGAACTTATCAATACTACAATTGATGTTCTAACAACACTGATGCTAAATAACATTATTCTTCTATTTTTTGACACTTATCCTCGTTTTTAACATTTATGAAATACTTCAAAAATATTGTTTGATGCCCTACCGGCAATGTCATCCAAGATTAGGGTCGATAGCCCACCTCGCATAATTTTTCCAAACAAACTTCTTGGGACATAGCTCGAACGTTTCATAAAGGTTAAATTCGCGACTTTCTAGTTTTCCTTTTGCTCACTCAACTATGAGTTTTTGCATAGTTAATCTTGTTTCACGTGGTGGTGTGGGAAATGAAATAACTAAAGGCATATTTACCTCAAAAGAAAAAGTGAGCATTCATGTATCAAAGTGTCTTCGAGATATTCTATAAATATGAGTTATTCACCGATTTAGAGAGTAAGTGCTTGAAAAAACTTCAAATTAGTATGTGATAAGTTATAGATTTCAATATTCTACTTTATTCAAATTATTTTTGTATTAGTCCAGTCGATCATTGATGAAAAAATATGTTAAAACAAAAAATTTTAAAAAGTAAAATGAAGAGCAAAAATATAGAATATTGTTGAAGTGTACAAAAAAAATTATTATTGTAATTTAAAGATGTTCTCCACTATACGTAAGACGTGTTTATTTTATAATAAAGAATATCTTGAAAATGCTCTTATGCTTACATTTCATAATTCCGCTATAACAATTAAGGAAATACAAGTTCGTTGAACTCTATTTCATCTAGAATTAAAAAAGAATACGTAATAAAGTTTATTAATTGTTCTATTAAGTCGAAGACGATAACAATTAACAAGTATATTAAAAATTGATGAGGTCAAATTTTGTCTCCCTCCCTCGAACTCAACCTTGAACTTCAAGATTTGGTGATTGGGGATGGGCGAAGGAAGAAGATGGCCTCTTTTGTTATTCTTCATTTTTTGTATGTGCTATTTTATACAATTAAATGAAAACATAATCACATATTTAAAAAAAATTGATTTGAGTCATGCAATTTGGAATCTTTCTTACTTGCCTAACTTTTGAATTATCTTGAATTTTAAACACATCGAGAAAATTGTTTAAAAGTTAGATTCATTCTTTGTAAAACGTATTAAAATTTAAACAGAGTATAACGATTATAGATACCTAAACAATATGTGCCCATGTTCTCAATATATGTTACGGCACCAAATTGAAACTATCACGTAACGAAGGTTTACTCCATTTATTGACAACTACGGTTATCTATTACGCCATCCTTTCTGCTCTTTCACGCAAATAGGAAAAGACCCTAACAAAACCGCTTCCCCACAAAAAAAAAAAAATACTACCCGATTAATGAAAATTACAAGGTTGTTTTGGTCTTTTCACAACGGCAGAGAAATCGAGAAACCAAAATAAATCCACCCCAAAAAAAGAAAAAATAAATAAATAAAAAACTCTGTTCTCTCTCTCTCTTCACCCATTTCTCTTTTCACGCACAACACACACAGTAGAGAGAGAAAAAATTATCACAATCTGGTCTCTCCCTCTGGTTTTGTTTGGTTTTTTTGTACATATGTATTTATTCTCTCTCTAATCTATATCTAAAGCTTTCTCTTTTGAGTTTTGAGAGAAAGATTTGTTTTTTTTCCTTCTCGTAAATTAAATTTTTGTGGCTGTATCGATCGAATTTGTCGATGAGGCGAGGCAGAGGGCCGGCGGCGGCTAGGCAAATGGCGGCGAACGGCGGAGAGGCCAATGGATCCGGTGAATATAAGGAGATCAGATTCCGGGGAGTGAGAAAGAGACCATGGGGAAAATTTGCTGCAGAGATCAGAAACCCTTGGAAGAAGACTCGGGTGTGGCTAGGCACGTTTGATTCTGCTGAAGACGCGGCTAGGGCCTACGACGCTGCTGCTCGATCTCTCCGGGGCCCCAAGGCTAAGACGAACTTTCCGTTATCCAACACCCAGAATGGCGTCTTCCATGAATTCAACCCTCAAAATTTTAATAATCAACATATCAATAATCAGCCTAACGATCCGTTCACGGTGGATCCTCGATTTTACCCTCAGGGCCATCAGATAGTTGGCCCGCAGAGGCCCACCTCCAGCGGCATGAGCAGCACTGTCGAGTCGTTTAGTGGACACAGGCAGCTGGCGCCGCCGCAACTCATTCAGCCGCAAAGGAGATATCCCAGGTCGCCACCGATGTCTCCTGAAGACTGTCACAGCGACTGTGATTCCTCCTCCTCCGTTGTGGATGATGGTGAATGTGACATCGCCTCCTCCTCTTGTAAAAAGCCTTTACCTTTCGACCTCAACTTCCCGCCGCCAATGGACGCTGATGGTGTAGACCCTGACGTGTGCGACCTAGCTTACACGGCCCTCCGGCTTTGATGTGTTCCCTGATGACGACCGAATCATTTGGAAGAAACTCATCTAGTTAAATTACTTATTTATTTTTTTTCTTTTTTGTTTTGCGGAGAAAAACCCTAAAAAAATGAAAAAAATGCTCATAGCTAGGGTAAAGCCTCTGGTGAGATAAAACTAAGGTGGGTCACTGGGTTGAAGGTCAGGCTGCTATGGGTATCCTGTTGTTTGAAGAGAATTTACTTGAATTATTAGATTTATAAAATTGATGTTATTGAAAATAGAGGATATTATGAGGGATGGATATTTAGTGTCCCTTTGTGATGTTATGGTCTTTTGATGATTGCGTGTCATCGACTATCCTATTGACTTCTTTGGAATGTATATGAAATCTGTTGTTGAGGACCTGTGTATTGGTATACTTACTTTTAAAACTAGATGTAAGAACGTCTATTATCTATCTGTTATGTGTCTTTCCTGGATTTTTTTCGTGTTGATTTATGATATCCATTTCCTGATCTTTTAATGTAAAAATGGAAGTTTCATCTCATTCAATGCTACAAGAATGACTACTTATGCCGCAGTAAATTTTGTTCTATGTTATGTTCATTTCATTTGTTTCATATGGTTTGCCATTCTTGTGGACGATTTGAGCTGCATATTGTTTGCTAGCTTTATATACATCTAATGTGATTAAAATGTTGGTCATTAGTGATCCGGATGGACTGGTGTAACTTTAGTTTATCTTGCAGGCTCGTTTGAATTGTTCACCTATCTGCATTTTTTGTTTGGTTTGGCTCGCTAGTAAGATTTGATGGGCTGGCCTATCTCAGCTTTTACTACTTAGGTTTTGCTTACTATCTATTGATTCTGATATGCTTGAAGGTATTATGAGTTATGAAAGCAATCTTCTTATCTTTTTGTCAAGTTCAAGTTTTTGCCTTTGTGCTTTTGTACTTAACAATAACCTTACCTTTTCCTTGAGGTGTAGGGAGCTTTATCCTTTCTCTTTTTTGTTTTTACATTGTTCATGTCCAAGACTTGTGCATGAGGTTTCCGCTTTGCTTAAAATCACCGCATGCAAAATTTTTGGTATCAGTTCATTATGGTTAGATTTCCATGATGATTAGGTATGTGTCGGGTAGATTCATTGCCTTTACATTTATACTAGCAGATCAATATGGTTAGATCTTATGGATGATTTGTCATTAATAATATGCCGTTACAGGTTTACAACCTGCATTCTCCATGTTACGACAAAATAGAAGAAGATTGGAATTTAATACCGTTTACTTAAAAAGTAGCTTTTCATCAGAATATCTCATAACCTCCTTCTAAGATGCTAAATTGACTGCAATATTGATCGATTTATGCCTTTTTATTATGTTTGTCACTGTACTCAGTCATTTTATAGAGTATATTTCTTTGAGGTGTACAAGTACATTGAGGTGTACATAAGGGTGTCCATAATGGACACCACGATGTACACCCCGAACATTATGGACACCCTCATGTACACCCCAATGTACAAGAAGAATAATCCTATTTCTTTTCATGCTACATTATACAATCAATTGTGGACACCCTTATGTACACCCCAATGTACAAGAAGAATAATCCTATTTCTTTTCATGCTACATTATACAATCAATTGCGTGCAAGTTCTTTACACATTTGCTACCTCAATTCTTTCTTGCAAATTCTGTTTTTAGTTGTTCCCTTCGTAATTGCTTGAACTGGCCTATCCTTCTGCACGGGGGAAATTTGTTTCTTCGAATTTTCCATTAAGATAAGCAAAGTGCATTGTAAAATGGAAAATTCTTGTAAAATTGTCAGTTAGCAAATCTATTTTTGTGTTCCTAGTGCGGATCAGTAGCATTCACCCGGACTGTTCTGTATAACCTGTTCTATCTGTTCTGTTCATAGGTTATGAATCTTATGATGTGTTCATTCCTACATTGCGTGCTTGTTTTTATTGTGGCAGCGCCATTTTAATGTTTCTGTTGTCATTGTAAAGAAAGCAGATTCTCAGGTTTCAATGTAAACCGAGAAATCACAATGAATATTGTTCGGCTTGGTTCATCGCATTGATCACTCGTTATGAATTTTCTGTTTGTTGTATCATGATTTCTATTTTCTTGTTGATGTGATCCGTGCACCCGGTCGATAACCCCAACTTACCCCTTTTCGGTCGATAACCCCAACTTACCCCCTTTTTGTTCATTCTGAACAACGTGAAAATATAGTAGTTATTGAGATTTTTAACCCTCGAACACACCATCGTTTTATGTTTGACTACTTGGAAACGTGTATATTGTCGTGCCTGGTACAAGCCCAGCAAAGCACAAACATGTAGGTTGTAGCTTTTAAGACCATGCCTGGCCAACTACTTCCACTCTGTCATTACCATAAAATTCTATCCATTCTTTGTTTTTCGCATTTTTATAAAAATTAATGAGTTAATTTAATCGATGGTCACTAAATTTTGCAATGGTTACTACTTTTTCATCGATCTCGTTACTCACTAAAAAATATTACATGTTATTACTTACTCACCAAAATTTAAAAATTTACTTATTGGTCAACCAAATTTGAATAAAAGTGCTCGTTGCTTAACATTGATGGAAGTAATATGGGTGATTAATGAATAACTTTATTCAAACTTGGGTGAACAACGACTAACTTTTCAAATTTCAATGAACAAGTAGTAACCTATAACAAAGTTCAGTGAGTAAAGAATAACATTTTGAATTTCAATGCGCAACTAGTAATTTATAGCAAAGCTACCATTGATTAAATTAACTTTTTTAGGAAATGAAAGAGAGAAATTCAAATAAATACATGAAGGTATATTTCCCAGGCGAGGACGTATCCCTCAACACCACCACCTAATTACAGTATTTGATGCCTTCAATTTTAGTGATAACTATAACTAATGAAAATGAAATGTAGAAAAAGAACAATTTTCTCTNAAATTCAAATAAATACATGAAGGTATATTTCCCAGGCGAGGACGTATCCCTCAACACCACCACCTAATTACAGTATTTGATGCCTTCAATTTTAGTGATAACTATAACTAATGAAAATGAAATGTAGAAAAAGAACAATTTTCTCTTCACCGCATCTATGCATGCACCATCCGGGAATCGAACCCGCTTCTGTACCGAGGCAGGATGCTATTCTACCACAAGACCATTGGTGCCTGTTA
>CAIGRT010214761.1:0-13128 GCA_903798405.1 Fraxinus platypoda
TATTCCTCGTGCCTGCTCTATCTTTTCGGGGTATTCGTACGTGCATATTCGAAAGAGTTGTGCTACATATACAAAGTTGGGTTACAAAGTTGGTTGACAAAATAACATCTACACCAATCATTTTAAAAACGGATTTTTAAATCATTTGAAATCAACAATCTAAATTTTGCCGGCACACTTTGTAATCCAATTTTTGTAACTCAACTTTACAAATAGCTTTATTGAACTGGCGGTGGATGGATAATTTTTTTCGAAAGTAGGCGAGAATTCGGTAATCATTTATTTCTAGGTGAGCAACTAGTAATGAACCCACCCAAATATTGGTGATGGATGATTTAACCCTGCAAAAAACTATTGAAAGGAGAAACCATGGCGTCTTCTGTATTAATGAAACGACCGGCGTTGATGAAGTCAATCGTCAACAGCTTCGGGGCATCAAGGGCTTATGCATCGGTTGCAGTGAGCACGGACTTGATATCGACTGCACCAGATGTCTCCCTCCAGAAGGCTCGCTCCTGGGATGAGGGTGTCTCTTCCAAGTTCGCCACTACTCCTCTCAAGGACATTTTCAAGGTCCCAATTGTTTAAATTTTGAGGTTTTCAAATTATTATTTTTTATTTTATTTAACCGCTTAGGGTTTGATTTGTTGTATTGTGATTTTTTCAGGATAAAAAAGTTGTCATCTTTGGCCTCCCTGTAAGTTAGTTATATTCATACGTACAAGAGGAAAGGAAATATGTAAACCCATTTTTGTTAAAATCAGTGTAATTTTTCCTTAATTTTAAAAAATGGAAATTTAGGAAATGGCATTTTGGTGACAACAGCATCACTTTGAGAACGGAAGTGAATTTCTGTTATTATTTCATAGTTCTTTTAACAAAGGAATTTTTTTAAAAGCATTTTTGACTTTTGAGTCATTCCTTTAATATGGAAAGTGAAGTATAGTATGCAGCTGTGTTTCTAGTCCTTTCACATATTTATGGAGTTGATGACAATTGTTGTGTCCATGGACTGAATTTGGAATCGATGAAATGCTTCGAGGAGTTGAAAATAAGCTTATATATGGAGATTTCCGAATAGGGTAACCTTTTTGAATTGCTGCTGAATCCATGGCAGGCAAGAAACAACGTGGTGAACTGAAATATGATCTTGAACATCTGAGTTGCTTCTATAATAAGTTCTCCTATGCAGTTGTCCTTCGTTATCAATGTTTTCTTTAGTGCTAAGGCTTATTTTAGTTCTGGTGGTGATGAAATATATATCTATATTACGCTTAATAACTTGTAAAAAAAGGTTCGAGGTTTCTTTTTCTAATCATCCCGTATTTCCCATTTTTGATTGACAGGACGTAAGTGACTGAATAAAATTATTTAATCCGCCCTAATTTTATAATCAGAAGGTCACACAATCTAGGATATTAGGGAGCTTCTCTTAGTGAATTTTTTTATGCATTTATGGATGTTTCTTTTTTCATGTTTAACCAATCTCAAGGGTGCATACACTGGAGTTTGTTCGGCTCAGCATGTACCTAGCTACAAGGACAACATTGATAAGTTCAAGACAAAAGGAATTGACTCGGTGATATGTGTCGCTGTTAATGATCCCTATGTAATGAATGGCTGGGCAGAGAAACTTCAGGCTAAACAAGCTGTAAGTCAATCTTTTTCTCTTACTTTTCTAACCACACAAAGGTTACAAGTAGTAAAATGGGTGGAGTTGTTGGAGATTTTGCCAGTAATTCTGCTTCAACAAAAATGAAACTTGTGAAAATCTAATTACAACTACTAATTTGTTTCGAACTTGTTTGGGAGGGATTAAAATCAGATTAAAATTGAAAAATTAGCCATTATTGTTGACTTTTATTAGATGAGTGGGATCCAATAACGGCCATATTTTCAATTTTAATTGGATTTTAATCCCTTCCAAACAATCTCTTAGTATGGACATAAGTACCCCACTTTGACAGTTTTATGGGGAAAAAAAACTAAAATCTTATTTATTCTACTGTACTGACCCGTCCTGTGTATCTCAAGACTCAAGGTATAGTATTGTGCTAACAATGAAAGCAATTTGCTTCTTTTCTCTTTCTATGGCCATCATTTGCACTGCCTTTAGGATGTGTTTATTTATTTGTGTACCAGGCAAACTCGTATAGGGCTTTCATTTTTTTGACTTTTTAAAACTTCCAACTGATATTTCTTTGTTCGAGAAGAATTAATTAAGATTACGTGATTCGATAAATATCATTTTATCTAATCAATGCAGATTGAATTTTATGGAGATTTTGATGGGAGCTTGCACAAAAGTATGGATTTGATGATAGATCTATCCTCTGCTTTACTGGCACCTCGATCTCATAGGCATGGATGATCTACCCTTCTTTCCATCAAATAATTGCTGTTTTTCCATCATAGTTATATGCTTCAAGAGACGCTCACCTTGTTCTGTCACAGGTGGTCAGCGTACGTGGTCGATGGGATAATCAAAGTCCTCAACGTGGAAAAAGCTCCGTCGGAATTTGAGGTTTCAGGCGGTGATGTTATTTTGGGACAGATCTAGATTGATAATTCCTTTGTAGTTAAATGGCCTAGTCTTTCCAGTTTTTGTATATTTCTACTTGCTATACCGGATGAGCACAAACGGTATTTTAGCAGTATGACAGAATAACCATCTAAAATACATTATGAGCAATAAATATGAATGCATGTAGTAATGCCTGCTGATGTTCTTCCCTTCTTGATTGAATTTAAGCTGGTTGATTATTTTCCCAGCTAATATTTTTTCAATTCGTTTCTATTTCCATTGTGATTTTGTTGATCATATGATAAATTCAGTGCTATTACATAATGTTACATAGACCAGTGATTCAACATCATTGTGCTAGATAGCATTATTCTAATTAAAATTGATTATAAATAACTTCGAAACATGTGCTTATTAATGTTTCAATATCTGTGTGCCAGTAATTTTTTCTTCCAACATTATTGTCACGAAATTTAATTACGAAATTTTCATAAATGACATAGGGCAAACCTCTCTCCCTAAAAAAACGAACGATGAATTTGTAGTTTCGTAGTCCATATTTGCTCCCAAGTTTTCCCTATTACAAAACTCGAGTTAATCAACATTATCTTACGATCTCATCAAGAAGCACTCCCCCTCGTGTACACGAGACAAAAATATTCTTAATATTAAGATTTTCTCGTTCAAAACAAGAATGCCACGTAATAAAACTCAAGGCACACGTGGCAATTTGCCATGCAGGTCTCTCTTCTTCTTTATATTTTGAAAGCTGCAGAAGAAATTTCATAGAACCCTTGTGTATTTTGATCTTAAGAAACTAGCCTTGAGAAAAACGAAGGTGATCGTGGCGGCAAAGGAGGAGCAAAAGTTTCCACCGCAGGAGCAGTCGGGGAAACAATGTTTTAAAAGGTGCGCCTAGGTGTCACCTAGGCGCAATACGCGACAAAAACGTCAATCCAACCTTATTTAGCGGTCAACAGCAATCGTTGACCGCTATTGCGCGCCTTTTTTTTTTTTTTTACAATTCTAATGCGTGCATAGGTACGATTATGTGCACCTAGGAGCGCATTATTATTTTTTAAAAAAATTTTAATTTTTTTTTTTTTTTACAATTCTTTTAAGTTAAAACTTAAAGGTTGATTTTTTCACTCTGTCTCCCCTAGATTCAAAATAGCCGCTTGAAGCCTTGAATAAATGTATAAAGTTCCTATAAATCTATTTTAGATGTTTGGTAGGTATTATTTTTAAATATTAAATGATTTTTCAATTAATTAAATATTAAAATAATATTAAAATAAGAAAACACCTTTTTACCTTTTTTTACGCCTATGCCTCGTCTAAGCTCGTCTAGCCCAGCCCATGGCTTGACTTCTACGCATAACATCTTTTGGAACACTGCCACAGAAACAACATATTATGGACCCAATTCCAAAAGCTCTAAATCCTGATTACAGACCTGCCAACAAGCCCCATGTATGTCATTCACTTTGGATCCTTTGTCCTCAACTTTTTTTTTTTTTGTTGATAGTATTTAAAAAATGCAGGGAAAGGTGGCTCTAGTGACTGGAGGTGATTCTGATATTGGAAGGGCTATTTGCTATTGCTTTGCATGTAAAAGGTGAAGAAGAAAAGGATGCATATGATACTTTAAAGAAGATTCAAGAACTGAAGGGACCTGATGCAAAAGACCCTATTGCTTTGCCTGCTGATATAGTGTTTGATGAAAACTGCAAAATGGTAGTGGGTGAAGTTGTTAGCAACTATGGAGGTATTGATATTCTGGTTTACAATGCAGCTGAACAACACTTGAGCAACAATATTGAAGAGATCACTGAGGACCGGCTCCTGAGGGTTTTCAGAACGAATATATTCTCTCAATTTTTCATGGTTAGGTAAGAACAAGGTAGTTTTGCATAGCATTGAGGTAAAACGTAGAACAAAAGCAAAACTAGGAGATGTTTGTGTGGTTGTGTGTTTGTCCATGAGATGAATACATGAATTAATATGAACTTCTCGTGTTGCATATAATGTGTCTTGCTGTGCTTGTAGTAGAATAATCCACGGCTTTAGGGCGAGTCTGTATATAGTGATGAAAATACGCTCTTTCTGAGAGTGATTTGTTACTATTTTAGAACCATGTGGCTTCTCTGATCAAATACCCTTGGCTAAACCCCAGCAAAACCTGGTTTTTAGGATGATAGGGAGTACACACTTACTATCCCGTTACAGATGTGCGTATTGAACAACACTGGACAAGATAGCGGTCCAATAATTTAACGTCTTTTTGTTTTTGAGTCCTGTCAAGTGTTTCCATTGAAAAGGATGCCAGTGATACCTTGTATGTGATTAAAGAGATGAAGGAAATGCATGCAAAGAACACTATAGCTAGAGCTGCAACATGGTTAAGATCAAAATTGTACAATGTTAAGTTGATCAACTACAAATAATGGGGTTGATGGATTTTCCTGCGTACTTTGCTGCATTTCGCTTAGAGGATCGTTAACAAAAGTTCTGAGTGGTGCATAGCAGAACGTTGCAGTGAACTGTTGTTTAGGACTACTACTTTCATGACCTGGTTTTATAGAAATGGCACTATTCAGCCTTGCATGCAGATTTCTTTTTGGGGTGTCCTTCCCTTAATCTACATCTGATATATCCGCACGAAGAACGCCATCCTACTTCCCCATCTGTCAACCTTTCCTTATCTCTCTACATACTATTTGTTTGTTTTTCAATTATTCGCCTTGCAAACTTCTGTCCAGTCTTGTATTCCACTATGTATTTTAACTTCTATACGTACAATCATAAATTGCCAAAATTTTAAATTTCAAAATTTGTTACTCTTACTTAATCCTATTCACTATTGATTACGGACATGCCAGTATGCCACAAGCAATCAGAAAGGGAACACATGGTACAACAATTGCCAAAGATATAGCATGTAATGTCAAAAGAAGAGAAGCAAATGACACAAGTTTAATGTACTGTATATATTACATCCTCGTCATACTGTTTTTATTTAGGCATATGAAGGAACATAATCCAAGTGATAGAGGTAAATAGTAGGATAAGCTTACAGGAAAAGTAAGAGATCCTATTGCAGCCACCTAAAGTTCATGTTGTCAAACAACATTATTGCAGGACAAATATCAAACACTCATCTATCGACGCTCGATTGGTTTCTTCATGTCTCGTCACTTGCAAAAAAGGTTATTTGGCAGGGTTGCTGAAAATGGAAGCGAAGTCTATTTCAAGTTATCAGTTCCTACTCTGGAAAGAAAACACAAGAAAATCAATGTAATAATTTGAAACGATAAAATTATACTCAAGGAAATGTTTATTTACTAATAACATATATTCAAAGTGGCTGAGCATTCAGCCTGTGAAGAGGGAAACGATAGGGGACGCAAGTAAAATTGTAACAAGGGAATAGAAGAAAGGTAATAAGAGCAAGAGAAAAAAAAAAAAAGAAAATGCACAAGCAAACGAGAAGATACAGTTAAAAATTCTTTAGGGCACAATTTACATTGTTAATTTCATATATTGACGCGTAGTATTAGTTTTCCTGATAATAACCTAAAACATTGATCACGTTTCATTATCGCAAATCCCAGAAGGTTCAAGATTTTCAGAATAATACTTTCAGCAAATGTGCAATAGAGAAAACGTTCATTTTGCTGAAAGGAAATTTCAAAAATAATTTAAGAGTTTATATTCGAATAAGAAGAATTGAGCTAAAATCAGACCATGATGAAAATGCACGAAAAACACACTATTAGGAAACAACTAAAAAGGAAGTTTATTTCTTTTTTGCAACAATATGAACTCATTGCATAAGATTAATGTCCACGAGAAATAAGATAGCAAATATGTTGGCAAGGAATACAACCCACAAACTTATGAGACAAGTAACATTATGTGCATGGAAAATAAAGAAGCTTATGGCTTGTTAAAAGTTTAGTAAGGTGGATTGGATCACAGGACAATTTTAAAGAAGAAAAATAAGCTATGTATTTATCTATTTTACAGTTCAGTCTTGTCTGTTACTGGTACCAAACATGCCCTAAGGTTCTACACAGTGGAGACTTATGAATCTTCAGTATCTATAAAGAAATAAGGAGTGAATTTTACGAACCTCTGCAAGAAAAACTTCTATGCATACTGGGAAGCTGTTGATGAGTAATAGGGGAGGGAACTGATTTCATGTGATTTTTAGTTTCTCCAGTATTTTGGTTAATAGCGGTAACGTTTGTGTCGCCTTCTCCTTCAAGTGGAGAATTTGAGGTTCCAGCAGCATCACTGGATAAAGGAACAGAAACTTTAGCTTGTTTTGAGGTAAAATCCAGGCGACCAATCATCCTGGAAATTCCAGCAATGCCTGTGCTCATCTCGCGTTGAACTCCTTTACTTAGTTCCTTGACAGAGTCATTGCTAGCTATCAATTTTTCCTTAAAATCACGCGTACCTTTTGATATTGATTCCTTGTACCTATCACATATGCAGGTGATATTTGGCATAACTCAGATTAATACTAATATCAAAAAAACTATTTTGAAAACTCAGTACCTGGCTGAAGCAGTTGTAATTTTAGATTTAAGAGACACTGAGAAAGCAAGCAACTCGGACGAGCTTGATCTCAGGGAACTACCAGACAGCGGTGGGCTGATAAGAACAGTACTGGTTTAGTGGATGCATGATAAAATACAGAGTTCAGAAAAAGATGTAGACACCGTTTGGCCCCCATCAAAATTTTAATACATTTTTCTCTCTTCTTTTCAACCACTCATTCTCCAATAAAATAATATTACACGTAAATCAAAAACATTTCATTATTTTTTAACCACACATTCTTCCAAAAATTACTATTCCAAAATACATTATTTCCAAAAATCACATTATAATGGGGACCAAACAAGGGCGTAGAGTTGGCAAGCGCATTAACATGAAAGCATACTGCAACTAGCAATAAGATATACGGCTATACCATATCTAGTACGATCAATTGATAACATTACACAGTGCCAGTGGATTTTGTTTGAGCAAATCTGAAATAGGGATCACAAAGATCTATGCCGAAAGGCCTCCTTTTGTGAAAATATCTAACATAAATTATGACCGATAATTGATACTGACCTCTGCTTAACAGGAATCTGTGTGTTCTCTCCAACATTTGGTGGTGCAAATAAAGAAGGCAGAACCATCGATGAGGTGGTTGGCACATTTTCAAAAGGAACAGAAGGAAGACCTTGTGAAGGGAAGATTGAAGAATTTATTTGCCTTCTCCTTCTACTGACACTGTGACTGTTGACAGTATCACCGTCCTGAAAGATTTCATTTCAGTCACCATGATCCAACACAAAAAGGAAAAATTAACTTTGAAAGGGTGAAAAACACTGTTAGTAACCAAACTCATAGTGTTGATTCATGTTAGACATTAAACTTTATTTGTTAGTCATTCAACTTCCATTTTTGTTTCAGTTTAGGCACTTTCTCTACTCATGTCTGTTGGATTGACACAAAAGATGATGTGGCATGAAAATTCACAGGTGCATTTTTTTGTTGCCGAACTAGGCAAAAAGGTGTGTTGTTAGAAAGTAGTCCCTTTTTCCCCTTCTTTTCACTGTATTGTTTCTTCATAAAAGAGCATTTGAAAAGCACAGCTTGTTCAACAATACATTCTTTCGCCTAGCTAGACGATAATAAGAATTATGCACTAACAGACTTTCCATGCCACATCATTATTGCCATTACCATGTCACTTTAGTTCAGTAGAAGTACCCAAAATGCAACAAAAATGAAAATTGAGTGACTAACTTGGAAAAGAAGACAGTTCAGTACTAAAGTGAAAGAATGTTGGAAGTCGGATCATAGCAGTGCTTTTAACCCAGCCTTGAAAAGATCAAGGCACAAGTTTTAAGTTGGTTTCTATGACACACATGATTGACTTCAATGTTTTCATGGATGTAATGAACATTCTGCATCGACCTCAAATTCCTTTCATTCTCCACTGCTGCTAACAACTCTTGGCTATAAACAAAATTCAAAAGAGACGTGAGAGAGAAGATAAAATGTATGTGTTTTACATACTTGGTGTGCAGAGAAATTTCAGTGATGGCTGTGATGCATAAGTGCTATATTCTACTTGGCATCATCATAAGAAGTATAATACCTCGATGGTTCCTTTAAGACAAGAACCTGCCAACACATTGGACATTCTTTGCTTCTCTGTGACCTAAAAAAGAATTGAACTTTGTTCAATTAAAATTAGCAGAACAAGTAAAACCATAAAGGTGCAGGTTGTACATCTGTAGAAGTACAAGGATAGGTTCAGGAAGAGGGTTTCTAATATTTAAACATGAACAAGGTAAAAATAGGAAAACCTACCATTCAAGGATACACTGTAAATGAAACTCATGCTTACACTTGGTGACCTGACATAAAAAAATGAAAAATGAAATAAATACATCTTTATTACAAGAGTTGCTTCATATTTGTCCCAAAATCCATTAAGTTTGATCATCGCCAAATAAACTCACAAAAGCCTTAATAGAACCTGACAACTGGTTGAACGGTACACATCAAATAGCACAGACAATTAAAAGAAAATCTGAACAGTATCTTAAGGAATTGGAATCGGGCATACTGGGAAACAAGATTGCTACTAAACATAGTATGAATAATCAGCATTTTGGTAGAGACTGGGACAAGTTAGTGTATTTAGTAGGGACTATCTTTTCCGGCCAACTAATAAAATCCATAACTTACGAGGACCCTATCCCCAATCTTGTAATGTAGATGATTGTCATTTCATTCGCCAACATTCCACAGTACCATTGTAAGCTTGACTAACGTTTATTGATCAAGTTGCAGTTCTGGAATTTAATGGTCAATAGCTTAGTGACCGGAGCCACATCTTAGTCAACCCTTTGATTACTCCACTTTTGTTTTTACAATTTAGTTTCCAAACAAAGATTGATAACTAAATCACCGTCTTCAGTTTGAAGGGACATTAAAGATATGTAAAGATCCTCGTAATATCTTGTGATTTTTCTAAATATTTTAATCTTGTGTAGCTATGTAACTCTCATAGATTATTTTTAGACGTAGCCCTATGAATATGTCATTCTCTTTGAAATTCATAAACAAAAGTGTAAAGTCCAAAAAGACTACGAATCCAACTTTAATCAAATAAATGCAATAATGATCATCATTCTAATCACAATAGTCAATCGATGAAATTTCAGTGTCCTATTAGAGAATTCATCCACATTACACGTTGATAGAATCCTCACAATTTACCCCCAAAGAAATACTCCCACTTTCTTAAGATCCTGATGTTTCTAATTCTAATATTCATCCAACTCTCGGAGATTTTAAAAGATGGGTTTTTTATTGATTTTTCTTCCTTCTTAATCAGAGAAAATCAAAACCCACTAATCTATTCAAATTTCAAAGTCCAATAATCCATAGACAACAGGATGCACTCATATCTACACTCTACAATGAATTAGTCCCTATTCCTAATACACAAATACAGACACAAGTATATATGATTCCACAAATACACATACTTATAATTGTACACCGAAACAAGCTCTTGTTGGGCATGGTGGGGTGGGGTATGAAGCTTACTGTGGGAGGATCAGAAGAATTGAAGGGCTCAAGGCAAATGCTACAAGCATCTTCAATGTTTTCATTACCAATAACAGCACTCTCAGAAGAAGAAGGTGCTGATAATAACAAAGAAGTAGCCATTTTCACTCAGTGTTACATACACAGCTGTATATGTATACGGTTCTTGTTTTAGTGGGGTGGATGGGGTAGGTGTGAAGAAGGGCGGAGTATGAGATGAGAAGTAAACTGTAGACAAGAGTGATTAATATAATAATAATAAAGCCTAGAATAGTGTAGAAGTGTGTTTGTAAAATGTCAAAGCAAAGAATTATGGAGGGAGAAAACAGCGCAAGATTCTAGATTGTCGCGCAGGCGGTTGTAGACTGGAATCAATCAACTCTTTTCATATTTTTTAAATTTCTCATGTTACCATAGAAAAACAGCTTAGGCCATGCGGTGGGCGAGAGACCATAATATAACAATCATGCTACTTTTATAAATTAATTAAAAAGAACAAAAGAGAAAAAGCCAATAATTTTTTTGTTTCATTGCAAACTAAAGCCTCATATTTATAAAAAAAAGATTAGAGATACGATGATAATAATTTCTAGAATTGTATGGTACAATTGTCATTCACTAATAAACTTACCATTTATAATACTCCCCCTTGAATGACACATTACAAAATATATATCTCGTTAAAGTCTTGTTAAGAAAATTCAGTGGGACAAAATTTGATTAAAGAAAAAATAGTATAGCTGCTCCACCAGATTTCAATCCTTGTATCAATTCATTAGTGTAATGTATGTCAATGTCTTCAATATTACAATTCTGGTGAAACACATTTCGTGTTGTTTTGTTATAGTCTTCAAATAATACCGTCTTCATACGAGATATTTATCAATATTTGATGACCGTAGTAAATGATGATTCAAATAATAGCATTTGTTGTTCTCTTCGGGAGTCTCATACTTATTAGAATATTATTTTGAAGGTAAATATCTTATACGTTATGAACATTCATTACACAAAGAATATGTTTCGTTAAAATCTTATTAGAAAAAATTTTGTGGGAAAAATCCTAATGAATGAAAAGATTGCACTTATTCTTTTAAATACGCCATAAATGTTGTCTTAATAAAAATATTGTTAGGAAAATTCAATGGGACAAAACCTCGATCAAGGGAAAAAGAGTACGATGCGTATTTACTCCCTCTCATGATAATATCACTTGAATTATGCTTCAAACACATTAAATCATTCCAAGATAGTATCAAAATCATACAAGATAAATTGTCTACAATCGCATTTATTATATGCTTATCAAATTTCATGCATTTTCACGCTAATGAAATAGACTTGTGATTACATCCACCACATGATAATTTATCTATTTATACTAGTCTTCACGAAATTCATTATGTAAAGAGTGGTACATTTCATATTACGAGTTTACTTTTCCCATTTTCATTTTGCATATGTATATACCTTTAGGTGTTCAGACTATAAATCCAAAAACTTTATGTTTATCTAATAAGCTTAAATTAATAGGATCGCATTCAGAAACCTCAGATTTTCCTAGTAAATTCAATTTTAGTATAGTTGCATCTTTTTATTTGGACAATCATTACTTCGATCGATATGTTTCAACGAATTTATTTGATTCCCTAATATGATGATGTACATCATGTGCAAGATTGTTTCTTTTCTTTTTCGATTCTATTTCTTTTTCCATAATGACATAACTTATTGAGATATCTCGAGTTTTAATATTTCAGGTACCCGAACTTCTTCTGGGGTTTAAAAACTTGTTGTGTCTAAATACTCATAAAGAGTATATACCTCTTTAATATGATAATTTTTGATAATTGCTTCATTTTCATTTGAAGATTTTTATATTAGAATTGAATGTAATCACGTTTCAGGTATGTCATAGATATATCAAATATAATATTAACTAATTGTCCTCTAAGACGTTAATTCAAGTTAGAGCATTTAAAACTGGTGTATGAGATATTATTGATCTCTTTGATCAGTAAATGTATCTAAGTCCATCATCATTTGAACTTCGTATTCAAATTATCTTTTTCGAGGAATTGGATAATGATACATTTGTACATTATTTTCAACTTCTTAATTCTTCCCCCTAATGCTGAGAGAATTGACCAGTCAATTCACAATCAGCAAGTCGCCTTATAAAATACCACTCATTAAGGCTTGAGATATTATATAATGATTCAAACTACTAATTTATTTTTAACATTCTTTACTTTTCATCTCAGTGCATTGTGGTTGATCGATTTTACATATATCGTGCTATCAAAATAATTAGATGGTAAAATTAGACTCTGACCATTAGCAAATTATAATAGGGAGAACTATACTGTTGACATGATGTGTAATAGCATTCTCTAAACAGAAAGAGGAAATACTTTGTTTTCAATTAAATGAATATGAGGCATTTCATGAGTAATAATGTTAAATCATTTATCGATATTTCAACTAACACTTATTAAAATGTTAGATTTAGGATTACTAGCATTAACAAGACACACCGTCTTGATTGTATAATCTGAAAATTATGCTCACAATTTAAATAGTAATTTCATAAATTTCAAGTTGCGAACATCTTGCAATCATCTAGTATTTGTAACAAATCTATTATATATAAATAATATCCAGATAGTCAACATGGAGGGTAACGTGGCCTCATATATCACCCTAATTAATTTAAAAAATATAGAGAATTCATTCCCTATTTTAGCTAATGACGATCGATGACCAATTTTTAATTTAAAAAAAAACATCATATATGAATTTTTTGGATTGAAAAATCTTTTGATTTTTAGTTAAATGTCTATTTGAATTTTTTATTTTGCATCATTATTGATTCAGTAATGATGTAACTGGTCACACCAAACTATAAAAACAAACTGAACTTCCGATTCAATATAAGATATAATTTAATTATTTAATTTCGAAAAATATGA
>CAIGRT010214766.1:0-11803 GCA_903798405.1 Fraxinus platypoda
GTTAAAAAATAAGAAAAAATTTTGTATTTGCATGTAATATTATTTTATTGAAGAATGTGTTATTAAAATAGGATCAAAACACTATTCACAAATCCATTTTTTTTTTCAAAGAACGGGGCTCAAACAAGGTCCAAGGATTAAAACTCGATCCATCGAGGGGCCGAAACTATCAAATTATATGAATTAGGTCCTCAACTTTCTACAGGAAACCCAAGAAAAGAATACAATTGATAAAAAAAAAAAAAATAGAAAATTGATTGTCTAAACCCTGGCGTGACATCTGATTATGTATTGGTATTTGATTGGACTTTAATATTTATTACGAAATCATGATAGAATTTCATAAAATACATTTTAGGACCTATTTGACAAAACTTTTAAAAAATCAAAAACAGTTTCGGAGACAAAGAATCTACTTTGAACATGTCTGAATGTTTTGTCTAGAAATATTTTGTCGGACTAAAAGAGCTTTTAGATGAAGCTCGCCTAAAATAACTTTCGAATGAAATTCTTCTACAATAAACAAAAGCAATAAAAAATCATGTCAAATGGACCCTAATTCAATATCTCCAATAATGTAAGAACATTCATAAGTTCACTTGCACATCTAATAAGCTCACTTTCATGTCTAATAAAAGTTGGATCACCGTCCATCAAGCAAAGCTTTTAAAGAAATTTTCTATATGCCAATTATCTCCATCCAAGATTTTAACTTCATTGTAACACAGGTATGGGAGTACACAAACAGCAGCTGCAAGAATCGAGATTGAGATATGCTAATAAATTTATAATCTTCCGTCACAGATTTTAGCTTCAATATGTCTTGTAATGTCCAAGCATGCCATGGCGGTTGTAACGAAGATATGAGTACACAAACAGCATATCCAAATATTGAGATGTGCCAACAATATGCCGTCCAAGATGTTAGCTTCTTTTTCTACTTTAATATCATCGTGTGCTGACCAGCAATATGCCTAATACGTCTATCGTGACTGTAATATTCGAGTATAAACAGCAGCCCCTTGATGCCTATTGAGAAAGTTCGCAACAGAGAGTCAATTTCGCCCAGGATAGAAAATTCAACCTGGCCATTTATGAACCTTTGATGTCTAGACATGGCTCTACTTATGGGAGATGGTCACGGACTCTACACCACCGAGGTTGAAAATTTAAACGATTTGCATTTCCTCCCACACTTGGGACAGTTAACTTTCAATCAGCCGAACCAATACGTTCCAGGCTACATGCAACAGGAAACTACTGCATAGAATAGTACCTGAAGCCGGGTCAGTTCAACAACCTCCATCAACTTAAGCCATCCAACATAATTTGCTTGGGACATCCTGCGAATGTAGTCACTATGATTATGAAAACTCCAAGGCTTCCTGTATTTATCATATAATAACAATAAACTATGCAATATTCCCAATAAATTTCAGGTGTGTATTTGACATGAAAGTTTCAAAATTTGACAATCAGCTACAAAAGGATATCAGCATATAATTGAAAAATTAAATGATTGAGCATAACCATAGAAATTATTGCTTGCCACCAAATTATAGCTCACAAATATGGCAGGCTGCTCCACACTCCTACAGAATGAATTATCTTTGAAGAAAACCCCAAAAAGACCTTTCAGCAGTCAGAACAGATTTCAGAAGCAGCTTCAAAATTTTTTGAAACAAATGTGGCGACATTCCTCCAATTTCTATTTTGTTTATTAAATGTCTTGCAAAGGATTCTTATTTATTCAGTCCACAAACACCAAATAATTAATAAACTAGAACAAACTTCTCCCGAAATGCAGTGGACTTGTTAAGAGAGCTTTGAGACTGCATAGGTCAAACTACAATCAGATTTACACATCATCTTTGCCAAAGTTCAAAAATTCCTCAATGATAAAAAGGGAATTTATGAAAGTTCAGTACAGTAGCCTTCTTTCGGCCTGCAGTGGTCATAGCATCTATCTAGATGAAGCGTACTGATATAGCAGTAATCATAGGCCAGCGTTATTCCTGTTTTCCTATAGGAATATAGAAAAAATTATAGAGAGCAACAAGCAAAAATAAACAGGATAAACATGTTTAGAACCCAGTTTAGTTGCTGTTGCAATGGTTATTTTGGTGTTATTTACTCCTGTTAAGAAAGATATCTTACCATTAGTTAGTTCTTCACCAATGCTCTCAAAATATGATCTGCTCCCAACCCTAGGACTCCATAGCTCGCAAAATGACACGTCTTCCTTGGAGATATCAAACAAACCAAAAAGATATGTCTTGCTCGGAGATATTAAACAAACTCCAACGTCTTAACTGAAAAATGTGGCACAACACTTCTTCCAGAAATTGGAGTATGTTCCACATAATAACCCTCAGCATGCACCAAATATTACAGGAGCAAATGTTGTAAAATGACGTCAATGATAATGAGATGCGCTTCCAGAGTTTAAATCTGTACTTTGCATTTAGAGGACTGGTACTCAAATCAACTAGAAATGTGCATCGAGATGGAATTTTTTTTTACAGAGAACATCTAACTGTTAATACATACTTAATTGGCAATGAAAAATCAATAATGCAATAACTTGGCCGTTTGAATTTCCATTGCAAGTTTCGCAGCATCATTTCTGAAGCCTGAAAGATTAAGACCATTAACAACTGCCCTTTGGTCCGATCTAAGAATTCTCATCCCAGCTCTAATACAAGATAGTAGGAGTTTAGATGCTTCATGGAACCTCCTAGCCCTGCAAAGATTTTGGATCAAGGAAGAGTAGGTAAATGAATCCTTTACATCCATAGACTGAAAGATTTTCAATGCATAATCAATTTGACCAACTTCACACAGCCCGTTAATAAAGCAATTCAAAGCAACTAAGCAATCAAATCCCATCATTTTCATATAGTTTAAATGCCTTTTGGCACCGTCAATATTTCCTGCCTTGCACAGACCATCAATCAAGATAGTATGAGTATACTTATCGAATTCCAGTCCTTCTTTTTCTACCGTATCCAGCAACTGGTAGGCATCTTCTAATCTACCTTCCTTACAATACAAATTGATAAAGGTGTTATAAGACACTACATCAAGCTCATACCCATTCTTAATCATGTCTGTCATGCATTTATTAGCATCTTGTATCCTACCCGACTTAAGTAAAGCACCAACAACTGTGCAATATGCAAATGCATCATATGTATAGCCTCTACTCTTCATCTCAAAGAAAAATTCCAACCCTTTATTGAAGTACTTACGTCTGAAGCAGTATTTCATCACTGTAGTATAAGTAATGGCATTTGGGACAAAACTTGAATCTCTAAGCTCATCAAAAAGCTTCATTGCTGACCTGAACTCTCCAGACTTAAATAGTCTATTAATCAGAATGTTGTATGTCACTATCTCAGGATTATATCCATAACTCTGCAAATTTCTAAATAAGGAAAGGGCATTACTTATGTATCCATTCCTGCAGAGTCCATTAATCAAGGTATTATACGTGGTTTGACATGGAGAGATGCTCTGAAGAATGATCTTGTGGAAAACCCTGTAAGCCTCATCTGGTTTTCCTGATCTGAAAAAGCAATGCATCAGTGTATTATAACTCCACAAGTCAGGAACAATTTCCATATTAAGCATTTCTTCGAGCAGATCAAAGCATTGAAATAATGAGCTTTCCCTGTTGGCACCAGCCATCAGAGAATTATATGTAACAACATCCGGGTTTACCCCAGCTTCTTTCATTCTGTGAAGAATAGAGTAACCTGCATCAAACCCAACTAATCGACAATATCCAGTAATCAGAGTGTTGTAAGTCACCACATCTGGTAGTATGCCTAATCTAATACCATCAATTATAGCAGCTTCTGCTTTCTCCAACTGTTTAGTTCTGCAAAGGGAAGCTATAGTTATATTCAACAATTTAGTCGATAATTTGTCGAACATTCTTCACATCTACTCCAAAATCAGACCCACAAACCTGCCAAGTGTGAGAACCTGGTGTTGGTTAAAAAAATTAACATTACCTTCACAGTTTTTGAACGACAACTTCTAAGTTCTAACTAACCCAAAATTAACAAACAACGAGAACGTCCACTCAGAAATCAGCTGAAATTCCATGCAATGCAATATGCTAAGTTCAAAATTAAAGAAACTACAGGAATTTATCACCAGCTAATCTTTAACAATAGGAGTAACCATGCGTAGAGCAATCCCACATTTGTTTAGTTAGAAGACACAGAACTTCAATATTGTAGTTCTTCCCACCTCCGAATTCTATGCTGCTGGACCAAATGCGCATGAAATTGGATGATATAGCATAGTCGAGCTTGCACAGCCAATTAAAAGTCCCATGTGGGCTTGGCAAGTTGCAACAGTGAGTATTATTTATGGCAAACAGCTTCCTTCACCTGGTGGCAACCCGCATTTTAATTATTTTAGTCTTAGTCCACACATCACAGAAGAACAAATCCCCATATCAACCCTCAAAAAAGCAATTAAAATAAAAACCCAATAAAGCCAAAAAAAATAAAATTAAAGTCCTATTTTTAGTCAAAATCAATAAATGTGTGAATGCTATAAGAGAGCCAAAATAATATTAAAAAGGGGGAGGGTTCCCTCATAACTCAGACTGAATCCAGCAATTCTTTGATTTGCACCTATTCATCATATCTAGAACAGAATATCTAAAATTTCACGAGGACACTAAAATGAACTATAACTAGATTTGTTTAATGCACATCAATTGTAGAATTCTAAATTAAGAATTAAAGCTAAGCATTTTCGAGTTTGAAATTTAAGTTTTCCAATCGTTAACGATGACACTTCATTGATCAGCCTCCCTACTTAAAGGTCTCTCTCTGTGCGTGCGCGTGTTCTTGAGAGAGAGGCCAAGTAAGAGGATAACACGACACGACCCATCCCGAATCACACTAGTGAATCCGAAACGTGACGTGCGCCGAGAATAGATACTGACTAGATGCCAAATCCACCACCAAGGCTGATTATGAATTACTACTAAATATGCGCCAAAATAGAATGCTTATGAAAAAAAATAATGGAATGGGCACAAAACAATTACTTTGTGCTTTATCAAAATAAATCATATCACTTAATATGTCATGTGGTTACAACTCTTAAATCATCAAGCACCTCAATCTATCAAGAACCAATTGCTACGTGTAAGAAAAATCGTGAAAAATATATGAGTTGATAGCTCAGAAAGTGAAGAATTTTGAAAATATTTATACTTTCTTATTTGTATATATTCATAGAAAATCGAATTCATATCATTTAATAATTCACAAGGTAACATCATATAATTATAACCAAGTGAAATATTCTCATAATACTAAAAAATATCATCATTGATATCCATACTATAATCTCATCCCATCAAAATGTATTGAAAAATCCACCAAAAATGTACCCTATGACTAAAATTTG
Source organism: Fraxinus platypoda (assembly GCA_903798405.1). Lineage (NCBI taxonomy): Eukaryota > Viridiplantae > Streptophyta > Magnoliopsida > Lamiales > Oleaceae > Fraxinus > Fraxinus platypoda. The sequence continues at coordinate 5,440 of CAIGRT010214766.1, forward strand.
TAATTTGGGTCATACGCGCGTAGACTGCCCATCGGGCTAAGCAATTTCGCCACAGCCCTCAGGCCCCCTCAGTGAACGAAAGCGGGTCTCAAAGACCTCTAATAATCAATTCTAGAACACGGCCAAAGCCCCTCTGTGAATCATAGAACACGGACAACGCCCCTCTGTGAACTAGAAGAAGTATATAATCACGGATACTTTTCTAGTCGATTTTAATATCACGTCTCACATTCCAATTCATAAGTAACCTATATGCTAAACTCCACATATATCATGGTGAAAGAAACTTTCATAATAATTATGTAATCGAACAAATAGTTCACATAGTTGCACGTAATGTAATAATTTAACTAATTTACCAATATTTGAAAACATTTAAGTTTTCCCACTCACCAAGTTATAGACCGATCGCGGTTTCAATCTTCCCGTCACATCCTCACCTTCAAATACCAAGTATGATATCATGCACTCGCCCCAATAGATCATATTCCTTCACGAAGATGCCTCAAGCATTTTTCCTATCATTTTTCCAGAGACAACAGTAAGAATTTAAATAACATATTAACTAATTGGTGAATAAATTCATTAGAAAGTAATCAGATGCAAAAAACCCTTCTAATATGAAGCCCATAAAATCAGAATGAAAAGACTGTACCAAAAAAAAAAAAGAACCTCTACCAATAATATTCAACTCCAAAATCCGACAGTCAAGATCAGGCAAAAATACTGACACGGGAAACTCTTCCCAGTTCAAATTCCAACAACACTGAAGAAAATTCTAGAATTGAACCTTTAAAGACGAGTAGAGCAGATTTGCCCATATTTGAAGCCTAAATAGTGTACAATTGAACTAAAGAAACATTAAAAACCAGTGGAAACACATTATATTCCAAATTTACTTCATTCACTGCCCAAATACCTCTACACCTATATGTTGTCGCCTGCTCGTGAAGATCAATTCCTGTCAATTTTATTGCCTTATCAGTGCATATATAACTTCATCGAACATTAGTTAACTCCAGCCTGTAGCTCACTTCTTACCACAGTACCATTTTCGTCATAACAGCAGCAGACATTCTGCGCCTTAAGGGAGAAAACTGACTATGGTCGAAGAATAATAGCCAAAAAAACTACCTGAGCAACAGAACTCCGTTTAAATCCCTATCATATCACTCCTTAAAAGTACACAACACAATGTACTTTAAATCAATTTCCTGGCCAAATTCAACCTAATTCAAAGATCAAATAACCGAAGCACATACACACGCACTTTATAGCAAAAAAAAGTGGACAATGCTCACGAAATAATAAGCAATCGTTGATGAAACAAAACTCTGTAACTATTGAGATTGTGATATAGTGCTCGACCTTTACTATTGCAGTAGTCCAGTACTTGTGCTCAATATGAAGCTAACGTCAAACTTGTTGACATCTTATTGGTTGGTCTCCCCTGAACCAATCAAAACAATATCAGAAACAAAAGATAGAACTTCAAATAACTGTTATTGCATTGGAATGAAAGTAAATGAAAAGACAAACCTCTTCATTTTCATCTCAAACTAATCTCTAACAAATGAATAAAGTATATAGAAATAGATTAAGACAATTGTCAGTATTGCATCCTCAGTTCATATATCCAGCTGAAGAATTTTAACATTGAATTAGCACATTATTTTTCCTTTTATCATTTGCAATCAATTAATTGAAATAAAATAATACTATTATCCTAACGATTATTGTACTTATTGAAAAGTTTAATGAAATGGAAAAAAATAAGTTCCATCATCTTATAAGATATGGCTTGAACTTAGAAAATCAGCACATTTATCGATCATCGAAAAAAATTAAAGAGAGTGAGAGCTGACAATTAAATAAATGCTTTGGAAGATTTTTATGAGTCATAAACTCGGCACAATCAAAATTAACACAACAAATATTTTGATAAGTACTTGAGCACCATCAACAGTACCCATTACCAGGTCTAGTGATTGAACCAATTTGGAAAGTCATATATTTCATTCTTCGTAAGAAACTGTAAAAAAACATATGATGAATGAGAAGATGACAAAACACGAGCATAATAGTTGATTACAAATCTACTATTAACGTTTTGGTTTATGACTTCCCCAAATAAATTTCATGCAAATTATTTTAATATAACATAAGTTTCATTTGAAGATAAAGACAATTTCATTTGGGCAGAAAATAAATTTCATCTGGGCTCTGATCCCATATGAATAATAGTAAAATGAACAGTAAAAAAAAGTTTTGGAAGAGTCAAATGTAAGCAGAGCATATAAATCACAACCTGTAAACCCGACCCAAGTCAGTCGAGTTGGTTAAGTTTACAAATGAACTCAGTTTGAGGCAACTTAAACCTCATTTGAAGTTATGCAAGTCAGGTCGGTCTATAGGTCTACAAGTACAAACACCAAGCAAACAGTAGAAACCCCCAGATCGGTGAAAAGATCTCCAAATATACCTACAACGACCTTTTTTAATCTTCGTGAAACCATTAAAAGCCAAGAAAATACCGAGCAGTTAAAAACTAAGCAAATACCGAGCAAAAACTTAACACAACAAAGCAAAAAATCAAGCAAGAACTTAAGCTTCCCATCTAGATCGGAGTAAAGGAAGACGAACCCAGCTGGATTTGCATCTATAAACAGAAAGAAGAACAACATACCTTAAATAAGTTTTAAGAAAACCACAAAAAAAAAAAAAATACACAGGAGAAAAAATATATATATGAGAAAAGGATACCCTAAGATAACTGCCACAAATTATGGGGTTTTCTTCCCTATGAAGCAATTAACGGGATCCCAACACCAAAACAACAGCAAAATCGGCCTCGGAACTCCCGTCGGTTGACTCAGGTTTCGATATTGGCTTTGATTTGTAGCTTCCGGCAGGGTTTAATTTGCTTTGATTATTTATATAATGGAGAAGAATGAGAAATAGAGGGGATGGTTGGAATAAAACAGAGCAATAAAGTGGAGTTGAAAGATATATTTGTGAACCTGTTTGTGAAGGAGATAATTTTTGGAGAAAAAAGCTGGAATCACGGTAGAATGAATTGAAGAGTGGTAGACGGTGGTAGAAGAGCTAGATTTCAGATTGACATTTAAAAAATAATAATAATAATAATAACACCCAAACCAGTTTGAAACCGGTTCAAGTGTGAAAACTTATGTGACAATAATGAACAGTAAACCCTATTGGGACGGAGTCAAGAATATTATTCAGTGCGAGCACAATTTAATCAACATCGAAGTTTGAGTTTTAGGCCATGGATTTAATGATGATAAAAATATAAAACAATATTATAATAATACTAAGACCTTGTTTGATTCTCAATTTTTTTCAAAATATTCTTTTCAACCACACATTTTTCAATAAAATAATTACACACAACAACAAAAAAATTCTTTCATTTTTAATCACATATTCTCCATCAATCTACTATTTCAAAATGCATTCTACACAAAAAAAAAAAAAGGACTCAAACAGGCTCTAAAAATGACATAGTTTATAAAAGTTTATAAATTACATTTATTCCTTGCGAGTTTCATACTTTGATATCGTTGTACAATGACTTTATTATCAATCTTCAAAAATATATATTTCTCTATATAAACAATTGTGCTATCATTCNTTCAAAAATATATATTTCTCTATATAAACAATTGTGCTATCATTCATCCATCGATCACCTATCCGATTACACAATCTATCATTTAGGATGCTCATTGCAGAAAATATTTTCTCCACAGTAACGGTAACAACTTGTAGAATTAACGCTAAAGTCAAAAAATTGGTATCCTTAGTCCAGTATTAGTGGGAAGTTGTGTAACATTAAAATCCACTTTATTCGATATCTCCCTATCAACATTTTTTACAATCGATTTTCTTTGAAAGAATCTCTTCATTTGACATCTAGATTAAAACATTAATGCTATTAATAATGATTTCAACTTAACCCCAAATCAAGTTAAATGCAACCATTATATCAAATGATGAATACATTATATCACATCTGTTAAATTATAATGTAAATTGTAAAGCAAGCGGAAAATTAGAAAAAACAAATGTGAAGGCGAATAATCTTGGGATATAACATTCGACCACCTTAATAACAAAATTCATAATACAAAATGCTAAGAGGATTAGAAGAACTAAACAGTTCTAACAGAAGTAGCCCCAAATGCCTGGAAAGAAATAAGGAAATAATGTGGCACAAGCTACTCACCAATCCTTTTATTATTATTTTATCTGGAAAAGTTCAGTATTAAAATATGATATCGATCATTTGCCCACAATCAGACTTGATTTCACATAGCTGATTTGTGACCAGGGTAATTGTTCCATAATTTTACTTTAGGAGCAATGCAAAAGCTCAGAAGCTAGAATGCAAACCAAAGTCCTAGATCTAACGACAAATGGTCAAAGCAGATTCTTTTGACAGTTATGCACATAATCAAAAACTCCATACTTGAGCCGAAATCAAGCTAATTGATATTGAATTCAAGTTACAGGATGCAAATTCTACCCTCAATTCATCTAACCAAAACAAATTAAAGTACTTCCAATTGCAAAATTAAAAGTCATTAAGTCAGAATACCTAATTTTATGAACCTGCAGAGCCCACCACCCATCAATTCTACCCTCAATTCATCTAACCAAAACAAATTACAGTACTTTCAAATTTCCAATTGCAAAATCAAAAGTCATTAAGTCAGAATCCTTAATTTCACTAACCTGTAGCACCCAATGTGTACCTAAATCTTCACTAGGTGGAAGACGGCAAGAGATGATTGACGAGAGCGAGAGGCTGAGGTCAGGCGCCGGTCGCGGCGCGGAGAGGCAGAGAGAACCAGTAAATGTGTGTATCAGTTACAAATAGATGCGCGCTGATATAGAGAGAGAAAGGGGTGAAGGGGGCGGTGGTAGATAACGCGAGAGAGGAAACGAGGGAATCCCTTTCCTTTCATTAGGCCCTTGTTTGAGCCTCGTTTTGGAGAAAATAATGCCCCGTTTGGTCCTTGTCAAAATTGTAATACATTTTGATTCAATTACACATTCTTCCGTAAAGGAATATTACACATAAATTGAAATTTTTACCTTTTTTCAATAGTTCATTCTCCAAAAAAAAACACAATTTCCAAAATTATAATATCAAATAATGAGGTCAAACAAGACAATGTATTTTGGAATACTATTTTTTGAAAAATATGTTGTTAAAAAATAAGAAATGGATTTCGATTTAGTTGTAAAATTATCTTATTAAAGAATGTGTGGTTGAAAATGATTTTTAGGCCTTGTTTGAGCCGGATTAAAATCCAATTAAAATTGAAAATATAATCGTTGTTGGGTCCCACTCGTCTAATAAAAGTCAACAATAACGGCTATATTTTCAATTTTAATCCGATTTTAATCTCTCCCATACAAGGCCTTAAAAAATGATTTTTTTTTTTTATAAAATAGGCTCAAACAAGGGCTAGATTAATATAGTGTAATTTCAAGTCAAGTCCTTAATCTTCTTACAATATAACTTTAGCCATTTAATATTAGTAATAGAAAACTAAGTCCATAAATTCCTATTTAGATTTTACTCCTTGTACAGAACTATTTGTTCTGTAAATTTTACATATACTCACATGGGGGTGGGCCCTATGTGAATAAAATATTATTATAAAAATTGGGGCCCACCCCCCATGTGTGTGTTTTGTTATTTTTACAGAATTTTTTTCTGTAACAGTAGCATTGTTCGGTGTACATGGGACCTCTTGCAATCTTCTGTAACAGTAGCAAGATTCTTCCTATTTTACTTTATATCTAGCCATCTTAGGTATTAGTAATTACAAATTAAGCCCCATGAAATCATTTGTTCAACTTAAGTCCTTATTTTGACTGTAACTTTGACCCGTTGAATTTTCAACTTTGACTAAATAATTTATTGGCTTCGACTATAATGAGTAGAGTGTAACAGAGGAGGGGGAATTTTTTTTTGTTTGGGACACGAAAAGAAGAGAAATTCTTTTTAGAGGGATCCAATCGAACTGAGAAAAATGAAAATAACCTCTCTTTTAGCTTTTAGGAGCATGTTTGGCTAAGATTGAAAATATTTTAAGTGAAATTTACATATCAGATTGTTATGATAAGTATAAATTCTTTCTCGCTATTCAGAACATTGAGGCTTTCGCTCAAGATCTTCGCCCCTCCCCCGTTTGGAAGAATAGTATTAGATTCCATGAAAATGTGTGAAAAATAAATAATTAATAGTTATGAATGTGTAGTTAAAAATAATGGCTCACTTTTCCTTTGTACTAGTTTTTGCCATGTGCAATGCACGGGTTGTGTTATT
>CAIGRT010214796.1:0-28282 GCA_903798405.1 Fraxinus platypoda
AGCTATTATCAAGGAAATAAAAAATTGCACTTGAAATTCTTTAAAATTTATGAATTGCTTATTAGAAGCCTCCCTACCCTTTAGAATATCACATTCTCTGTAAAATATGAACATAAAATTTGCTGCAGAAGACAAGGCAGCAAGCAGAATAATGGAAGATAAAATATAGAGCACTTTTAATGAGAAATCAGACTAGTCATTAGTTGTCTCCCTGGACACTTCCTACCCTCTATAAATGTTGCTGAAACATCTTTCCAGCAAACTAGTATATGTTCTTTGTATTTTAGTTCTATTTACATAGAGGAAAATAATTCTTCTTCTTACAAATAACAAACCAAAAAAGGATAGAAAATTATGAAGCATGTAGGAAGTTATGATTCCAAAATTTCCCTTGTACTTTTTTTTTTTAGATGTATTCACTGGTGGTAGAAAATTTTCCCGACTATTGATACGCGTATGGTGATCTTCCAGTACTATCTAAGACAATTTCAAACAAATCACCTTCAGACTCCTGATCATATTCCATTGCTTTAATACTATTTACTGTATTATTGCTGCTTCTGGTAGCATTTCGTTGTAGGTACATGGAATCGATTCGTCCCATTGAAAAAAGCTCCTTACTATCTTCATATCCCAAGGCAGGAGCATTTGCCATGGGGCCAACGAAACATGGATTTGGAGTTCTTTGTAGATTTGCAGGCGCATATTTGAAAAGGCTATGTCCAAGATTTACTAGAACCATAATATCTGTATTTGCTGCCAATGTTGGATAAAGTGGAAATGCAAATCCCTCAGACTTGCAATGGATTTCATGTACACGTTGTGAATCAACTGTGAAGAAGACTCTTTTCTGGCTTGGATTGTACCCACAGCCTATCACCCTGTCTGCTCTTCCCCAATCTTCATTTTCGGATTCGTATACTAGTTTAATTCCTGTAATAAGATCAAGTAATTAATCCCAGATACCTAACTTTCGAGAATTATTGCATCATGGGGATTTTATATTATATAAACTTATTTGACCTTACCAAACAAAGTTACTAGAGCATAAATGAATAATTTCATTTTCAGGGCCGGTAACAGTCGTTGGTACTTTAGTTACGTGTCACGAACTCAGTTATGTAACTAAGTGAGCTTTTAAAATGAGACTGTTCAATATTGTTCACGAAGATATATTCAAGAGTGAAAAGATAATCAAGAAAAATTACGGGTCTTAATCAGGTAATAGAAAATAATGCTGTGTCAACTTTTATTATTTTATAATTATTAATTTGGTAATTATCTGGATAGTTGGCCATAGTGGACCATCTCATTTCTCATAAAGAGAAGGTGCTAAAGAGATGATGCATTTCTATTTCAACAATTTGAGAAGTAAAAGGCTAATTTCTGTGAATAGTCAGTACGTATATGCCTATTTGCGGTGGAAGGAACGGCGGGGCGTTGACTGTTTTTCCTCTTCACAAAATGCCCACTGATTCTAAGGACATTAAGTGCATATTTTGACTCTTAAATGCTTGTTACTGTGAATAAAAATGATAAAAAGATCAAAACTTACCATCAAGATAGACAGAACCAGTGGAGTTGAAACCAATTGATCCTGGATAGCTGCCTGGAACTTTTAGAGGAAGAGGGCCTCCACCTGTTAGCCCAACTGATAGCACAATTGCTTCATTTTTGCCATCTTCTTTTACAGCAATCTTGTGTTCTTCATTTCTGTTATTGCGCTGACTACGATTACTAGCAACTTGTGTTAAAGAATCCGGACTAATTTTCGAGTTAAAATCCTCGTGAATAAGCTTAATTTTCTCATCTTCAGATTTATTGTCTGAAAGATTAAGACTGTTTTCTGTAGAAGACAAAATTGTGATCTCAAAATAGGATTCTTGAGGGAATGATGAATTTCCCAAATGTGGACCTGGCAAAGGTAAAGCCGTTCTGATAACAGATGTAGCTCCTGTTGAAGAATTCATGTTTGAATTATTAAGTTTCTTCAACCCGGGATTCAGTCTAATTTTCTGCATGTAATCTGCTGATCCTTCACAAATTTCCCAACCGATTTCTACAGAAATTTCATTTCCATGATCACCAGTTGCGCACACGCCTAAAAGGGACTTGGCAGATTTAATGGAGGGAGATGAAGTGAAGGTCGTGAAAGCAAATCTTGACCATCCATTCTCAACAGCATCAGTGACAAGGGAAGGATGATCAGCCCAACTAAAAAAAGGCTTCCCTGATGATATCCCACGTCGAAAAACATAATAATTTGCTTTCTTGCCTCCATCTCCATCAACATGATGAAGACTTGCTTGATGAAGTCTGGCTACTCCATTCTGCAAATTCTCAGCTCTATCCCCATTAACCAGTTCAGAATCTTGACGCCCTTTAGATTGACAACAGAATCGCTTGACAATCAAGACTAATAGAACCACAAGAATTCCAGAACCAGCCACCACCAGAATTACTTGTAACCATCCAATCATGCTGATCTTTAAAACTATAAATCTCCTGATTAATTTTCTAGTCTACTGCTTCTTCTTTGGCTAAAGAAGGGGAAAGGATCATATAAATATATGTAAAGGCAGGCTTGGACTAGGACTGGTTAAAGAAGGCAGCAACAGAGATCAGAGAGAGAGAGAGAGAGAGAGAGTTGACAAAGTATTACAAATGCAAAAGTGGCATATTTCTTTGAAAGAAAGAGATGACAATAACTCCTTTCTTTATTGACCCTCCATTCTCCTCAATAAATATAATATGTACAAAACCGACACCCACTGCTTTCATTAAGAAACGCATTAGTTGGCTAATATCTTATTGAATATTTTCAAAGGAGAGAGAGGGGCACGCAGGCATTGAATAAACCCTTCTAGAGGACGTACAAAACTTTGTAAAGGATTTATGGCCGTTCGGTAAAACTTATGTTTCTTGTAGAAGAATTTTATGAACAAGATATCAGCTTCCTTTAAAAAAAATTCTTCTAGCCACACAAAACACTTATCAAAGCATGTTAAAAAACAATTTCTTCATTTCAAAAATAACTTTCGACTTTTCAAAAATCCCGCAAAACTGGCACTCAATGATTCCTATGTTTTATTTTTTGGTCTTAGTCTTTCATAAGATTTTGTTTGGACAACGTGAGAAACATTAACAAAAGTCGGAGGGGGCTGCTAGAAAGAGGAAGACAGGGTTAAAAGGAAACAAAGAAGAAACATGCCTTTATTAAAAGGAGAGATGGCAGTTTTTTGTCGACGGCAGTTAAATGTATTATGATAATCAACTCAAAGAGTGGGGAATGAGGACCAATTTATATAATGGTTTGGCTTCACGAATTATGATTTCTCGTTTACTAGGCTGCCTGTGGAGTTCCATTAGTTTTTTCCCATATATGTGTAGAAAGCACAGAGTAGAACTCGTATTTTTTTTTTTTTAAACACCGATTTGACTAGAATATGATTCAAAAAGAAATCAAACAACATTTTGATTTGATCTTTGAGGAAAAGAGTAATGTTATTTATGTCATATTAATTAATATCACTTCATCGTCACCCACTTTGTTGATAGCATCATTGCGAGGAAAAGAAAATGTAAGGAATACATAGTATTTATTTTTTCGTTCCCAACAACCTCGTGTACTATAGGTAAAATATTGTGTAAGATTCTTTCGTCGTAAAATGATATTGGTAAAAAAATACTGATCATGTGTCAAGAAAATATGTACATGGAATTGGCTTCTTTGCCACAGTCCATTCAAGGATTTGTGTGTATACACGAGGATCATGGAGCTTGAAATTCTATCAAATGATCAAATCCTATATGTTGATTAGATTGTAGACACACTTGAAGCTTGTTTGGCATGACTTTTAAAAAGTTAAAAGGAGCTTTTGAGATTTAAAAACTGCTTTTGGATCCATTTGACTAATTTTATGAAATACTTCTAGTAGTTAGAAAAAAAATTTAGATAAATTTGGACCAATGTGACTTCCTCTAAAAGCGCTTCTGAAATTTGAAGTGCTTTTAAAAATTAATTTTCAAATAAAAATGAAGATAACTTTCTTTAAAAACTCTTATACAGGAAACAAAAGACATGTCAAACGAGCCCTTAATGCTTACATGACAAGAGATGATAGCATTATATAGTATCCTAATTAAAGCTTGTTTGACACATATATTTTCAAGTGAAAAAATATTTTTTAAAGAATTTGCGAATAAAAAATGGATAAAAGTTGTGAGTCCAATGAAATATGTGGATACAATGAACAATGACACCAATCGATCTACTTTATTCGTCTCACATAGATTTGTACTCATTTATTTTGGGCAAATATGAAAACTATTGCCATGGTTATGTGGAAATTATGTGTAGTCTCCTCCGTCAACGAAGCTACTCAATAGACTCAATGAATTATCATAAATTGAGCTCCTAATCCTAAATCTAGACCTAATCAACTCTTGACTTGCTGAGTTATGTAATTTGTTTTGGCCTACTCCACGAGGGGGCCCTTAAACCCACTCTTGGTTTGATGAGTTAATTAAAAACGCTTAAATACTAATAAAATAATTTGACAAAATAGGCCCTAAGATCAACAAGTCTTAGAAGTTTATTTCATTCAATATTCACTGTGGAAACTAGGTCGAAACACGAGTTTAACCTTTCAATACATCTTCGTCCTTAAGTCTCACTTTCACTAATGAAATACTTTTCTCGTGACTCAATGCAAATATAAGAATTTAGCATACTTTTTTAACTAGTAAACTAAATAGATCTACGGTGTGCATATTGTGAACAAGGTGATGTTACAAGCTTAAAGCCTCATTCATAACTTGCTATTTGCTCTGGAGAAAGCTTTCAAATTGTCCTTTATGACTCAATAAAATTACTTTGCACTATATACCATCCAACCCGCGATTCGACACTTGTCACTATCACTAAATTTTAGTAGTGCAGAGATTATAGTTGGATCGGTTGTCTCAACCTACATCTCGATCTTGAACAAATGAAGAATACGGGATATTGATGCTCAATTATTGTATTGGCAAAGTAGGTGGTGGTCAATCCCTTTTTAAAATAATATTTATGTCTCGCGTGTTGGTTCTTATACCTTGACATCTCACCATTTAGTTAAGTCCTTGACCTACTTCCTCAAGTAGTAGTTCTAACCTATCTCTTCCAAGCTTAGGTAAGCCATTCTCCTTTGCTTGGGAATGGCTTGGCCTCCACTTCATACAAATCTGAGATACCTTAAATGTTCCAACTTGTTGCTAAAGATATAGCTATCTCTATTAACCATCTCCTTGTGTTATCGATATCTTTTTATGCTACTTTCTTTTGATGACGAGTGTCATCCATTCTTTCAAATTTGCCCGCTAGGGGATGAGGCATAGCTCTATTGAGCTTCTCTAGGAATATGTTCTCGATGGGTCTTTGTGGTTGGATTCTCATGAGATTTTTGTGGGACCTTGTTCTTTATTGATACGTGAAACTGATTGTTATAATTTTGTCGATGCTAATGCCTTCAACTTTTTTCTAATGGAATAATTATGAGATTATAATTTTTTTGTGACTCTGGATTTTACTATTTTTTATATTGTTGGCATGTCTTCTTATCCATGTGGTTGACGTGTTTGCTACGTTGATTGGACATCTGAAGTCATAATATGATATTTCAATTGAAAAAAAATTGAAAAAACAAAAGTTTATGGTGAAACTACAATTGATGCTAAAACATTTGGAGATAAATTTGTTTGAGAGATTAGGTAAATATGATGGACAAAAACATAGCATCTGTCCTCCCCCATTGTCTCCTCCTCGAAAAAAAAAATATCCATTGTAAATGATTGAGTGTAGGGGCACATTAACACAATAATAATCTACGACGTAAGGAGCCCTTCCGATAAGGAAACGAAGTATATATTGTATTGAATATGCTTAAATAGTACAATAAATTAAATTTTAGTTTCAAAGATGGCGCTCGGGGACTGCATGATGGTTGGGGCCGTTGGGCAAGAGAGATGGCAGCCATGCTTCAGCTGTCGGCCATGGGTTTGGAATAGATGTTAAAGATAAGAGTTAATCCATTTGTACATAATGATTTGTACATAATGGATTACCCCCTCTCACATAATGCGCGGGGCCCACGTGTATTTAAAAATTCCGACAATGTTGTCCTCATCCTTTTAGTGAGTAGTAGGTAAAAGATTCGATAAAAAAATTCGGTACATGTAGTATGATCCATTTACATGATTTTTATGTGAACTGAAATTCGTGAGCAGGACAAGGTTACCGTGGCCGCTCCATTTAAAAAATAAGAAGTTTTGAGTTAAAAAATAAAAAAGTTGAGAACAATTCAAGAACACATGTAACGTATATACTCCATGGTATACAACTGTATGCAGTACCGTTCATTAGATAACAGGTTGAAGATAGAGAGGCCAATAAGATGAGAAGAAAATAAAATGGAAGTGCATTTCCCTCTCTTCTACCCCTCAAAACCTATAAAACGATGATCATTAATTCTCTCTTCAACTCCATTGAACCACTCCCTCTCAAAATTTTCCCTTCTCCACCGAAGCTTAAAATCTACTCTCTGCGACCTCCTTTCGTACCCAATCCTATAACTTTATTTTCATCAAAATCTTCGTTGTACGATGTCAAATGTTGTCGGTGGACCCCTATCAAGGCATGTATGGCGGACAGGGAAATTGACATGGTGAAAACTAAGGAAGGGGTTTATACTGCAAAGCCCAAGAAAGTGGTGGTGCTATGGGATTTGGACAACAAGCCGCCGCGCGGCCCGCCGTACCAGGCTGCCCTCGCCCTCAAAGGGGTGGCCCAGAAATTTGGTGAAGTTATTGATATCTCAGCCTATGCAAATCAACACGCCTTTCTCCATCTCCCCCAGTGGGTCCTTGAGGAACGCCGGGAACGCCGCCAGATGGATTTTCTGGAGCGGAAGGGGTTGTCTACGCCTGCTGAACCGTATATTTGCTCGGTGTGCGGGAGGAAATGCAAGACCAATTTGGATTTGAAGAAGCATTTTCGACAATTACACGAAAGGGAGAGGCAAAAGAAATTGAACAGAATGAGGAGTTTGAAGGGCAAGAAACGGCAGCGTTATAAGGAGAGATTTATAAATGGGAATGAGAAGTACAATGAGACAGCACGGCGTTTGTTGACCCCAAAGGTCGGTTATGGTCTGGCCCAAGAGCTGAAGCGCGCTGGGGTGTATGTCAAGACGGTGGAGGATAAGCCCCAGGCTGCGGATTGGGCTTTAAAGAGGCAAATGATGCATTCCATGAGTAGGGGTGTCGATTGGATGGTATTGGTGTCGGATGACTCGGATTTCTCAGAGATGCTGAGGAAGGCGAGAGAAGCGAATTTGGGGACGGTGGTTGTGGGAGATCAGGATAGATCATTAGGGAGGCATGCTGATATATGGGTGCCATGGATTAGGGTGGAGAATGGGGAAATTAAGGAGAGTGATTTGGAATTGAAGAGCAAAATATGGAGGGAGTTTGATGGGAGGAGTGGAAGCTTTTCAGTTAGTGAGTTTAATGGGGGATTAACAGAGGAGAATTTGGATGAGCTTGTCGGGAGAATGGAGTTGGATGATATGAGGATTTCATCCTTTTCAGAAGTCGAGGAGGGATATGAGGAAGATGAAGACTGGATAGGAGCGATATTGGAAAAGCGGGATAATGGGAATTCCATTGTTGATGATGATGATGGGGAGGAGGGGGATTATTTATTGGATAGTGAAGATGAAGAATTGGAAGAAGCAGGTGATGCATACTTTTGATGCTGTTAGGATTGTGCATCTGAATTGTTTAAAGATTTGTGGAAAGACTCTCTCATTGAATATATGATTGGTTTTATGGCTTTCTCAGTAGTTAAGGTGTCATTAACAGAAGTATGAACTCAGTCTTTGAAAAGCACTCGTGTAATTGCCCACCCATCTCTGTTTTGACGTCTAGCTCTGTGAAGGTTGAAATTGTCCATAGTCTCCTTCATGAATGTTATACATCTTCCAGCACACCTGTTCGTGGTTTGCTTCCTCAACTCTTTTTTTTTTTTTTTCTTTGTTACTACTTTCAGTTTATATGGCTTAAAATTTGACCTTTCGATTCCGTAAGATAATAGCATGAGCTAAAACTTTCTGTTCCCCATGTCTAATATCGTTAACTTATGTATCTGAGATGCTTAATCTGCTTCTTTAAATATTATGCTCATGTATTGTCAATACGTGGATCGAAGTTTGAAAAGTGCCCAATGCTTCTACCTCGAGACACACCTTATGTGAGACGTTTATTACGAGCTCAAAGTTTAGCCTTAGAGCAGCTGATGCGTGCACTCCTTGGTCTTGCACTTTTTGGGCTGTTCTTTTATCATTCTCAGGTTTTTGGCTGATTTTTCATAGCTCAGATCGTATTACAGGTTTCTTTGGGTCATTTGTGTAACACAACCTACCGTAAAATCTAAAATATATATAAAAACAAAAAAGAGATCGTAGAAGAGACAAGTAAAGTTCGTGTGTTTGACTTAGCCTTCTACTTCTATAGCTGGGGTGTGATCCACCCCTCCAAAGTGAAGTTGCAATTTTTATAGTATACATGTGATAGATAACTTCACTCTTTTTCTCTTCCTATTATACTTTTCTTGCTGTTGTCCTAAGTTTTTCTTTTCTTCTCTTTCAAATTAAAGCATGCGAGACATTCTTGTTTCAATTGTTTACATTTTTAGTCTGAGTTCAGTTAGTGTCTTGTCATTAGATCACTACTTTGTTAATTTACTATTTGTTATATTGTCAATCCTTTTTATGTTTCAAGTAGCATATTAGACTTTTAATTTGAATGGAATTTTTTATTAGGGATTTTTCAGATAATTTATGGTTTATTATGAGTATAATTTATATTTTTTTATTTCTTTTTGTTGAGGCTCATGTCTCGCCTCACTGAGACAAAAGTTTTAATACCCAGTTTTGCTTTTTTAAACATTGGATGGAACATACTTTCTATCTGTTATAAAAACGGCTACATTTATGTCCTGTAATCCCTATAAAAATTTGCTACTTGTGAGTTTATATGGTCCTAGTGGCTAAAATTTGTGAAGTTGAATGTCTTATTCCTAACCTTTTGCTTCCTCCATCCCAGATATATGTCGTAGGGCGATTTTTGTTAAAGTGGGTTTTCTTGGAGGGTTTTCTATGTTTATAGAGAAAAGAACTATAAAAGAGTAAAATTTGCCATATGTACTTCTAAATCAGAAAGTGATTTTATACGGGAACCTATAAATTTTATTTGATGGACGGAGGTTTTTCCTAAAAACTTGTGACATTCAATGCTGGATTTGGGGATGCCTTTTAGCCTGAGATGGGAGAAAACAAGATCCAATAGCAATTTCTCTGGCAGAATAAAATGAAATGAGATGCATTACTCTAAGCTTTAGGAGGAAAGGAAGTGGTGAATTAGTACTTGTGTGAAATTGAGCGTGCTTAAAGAAGTTGTTACTCTAGCTCTAGTTAGATAAAGATTTATGATATATAGATTTTCAGGAGTTTATGGAGATCAACATTTTTTATTTTTAAATGAACCAGAAAGTTCTATGACTTCTAATTGACTTGACATTCATCTAATTCAGTTTAAGAATATACATGTTACAGAAGGAAACTTACCTATCGAGCTGCAGATAGTAGTGAATATGATATGGAGACTATTGACAATCGCAGGGAGAAGAGTTTCCCTGTTTTAGAATTTAACGTGCTCTCTTCGGTGGAGACATCATATGTAATGACAGGAGAATAAGTTGATACTGGTTTCCCTGTTTAAGTATTGGTCTAATTTGTTTTCAGAGCTAAGAAGAGCTCTACCATTTTCCGGTGCTTTCTTAGGTGGCAAGCCTTTTCTAGAATGCTCATATTTGTTGTGAAAGTCCATGTTTCTTCCTAAGCTCTGTCCTTTATCCTAGGGAATCAGCAGAACATTAGAATCACTTGTACTTCTCACTGTTGCCCAATCCAAGGAAAGGCTCATGGGGCTCCACTCTTCTTTGAGACAGATGTGACTGGGTTCCTTTGGTGTTTCTGCCCTTTCTTGAAGCACACAAACAATCCCATATTCAAGGGGTTTGCTTCTCAATCGATACCAGTACCAATTTATTAGAAATCATTTAGTCTGCTAAACTGTTGCCATGGTTTCTATATTTTATTTTCATCATTTGAGAAGTCATGAGGATACAAAAGCATCATCCATTCTTTGTGCACATGGGAAAGCACCAACCTTTCTATATTCTATTATGTATCAGTTACTGAAAACAATTTTATTAGATATTATAGGCTACCAACATATTACAGTTGGTGTAACAGGAGGTTATTTCATTGATACTAATGACATTACATAGGAATATGTATACAACTGTTAAATCTATTCTAGGAATTATTATTCTTTTAGGCATGTTCTACTAAATCTTTCCAGGTTTCATTATAGGGTCAGTAGCAGTCTACACATCTATAGAATCACCACAATTTGAGGGTGAAATACATAAAAGGAAAGATAAATGTCAAAGAATGAAATTTCCTAAGATTAGGAAATTCGTATAGGAAATTTTAACACTCCCTCTGAAACTGACTCGAAAATGATATCCATTCTCAACATGTTTATATTGAACTGCAAAAAGGAGCTGGATAATCTTTAGTATGGATATGTACAAGTTGGTTCCATCTACCTATGTAAGGAATACTAATTTTTCCATTTTCTAGCTCTCCTTTAATAAAATGTAAGTCAATCTCAATGTGTTTAGTTCAATTATGGTGGACAGGATCGTATGTAATGATTCTAGCAGATATTTTCGCACAATATGGCTTCTAGCTTTATTCCCACGTTTGAGAGCTTCATCCATAGAATTTCATATTACCCTTGAGCCATTGATTAAAATTTTGGTTCGTTTGCCCACTTGAATTATGTGTTGCTCCACTCGATAAGATTACCCAGCAACGAATGTGCATTAGAAGTATAAGCTGGCACTTCCTCTTTCACCCTTTCTAAGTAAAATGCTCGTTTACGGTGTTAACTTTAGATGCTTAAGGATTCAGTAGGCAACTTCCGTATGTTTTTCTTTTGTTGCGTGGATGGTTTAGTTCTTTTAAAGCATAACATTGGTCCTTTTTTAATATGCCACTTCTAGAGAGTATAAGATAGCCTTGCTATTGACTATATTTAAACTTCATCACAGACATTTTAAATGTGCAACACTAGGCCCTTGGGGATCATGACTTTCTTGTCTAACTTTTTGCAAAGACTGGGGGAACTTCCATGTACTTTTCTTCCTTCAGTTCTCCATGCATTTCTTTTTTACATCAAATAGGTCCAATGACTAATTAGATGAAGGGAAAGAGATATTTGTTCACAAGTTTCATGATGGTCTATCAAAGAGTTTCAAGTACTCTCATAACCAATGTATAAAAAGATGTAATTGGGTACATAGGCGTAAGCTTTGAAGCATTCGAAGGCGTAAGCCTCACCATAACCCAAAAAAACTCAAAAAATTGTTAAATGTAAAATAAGCGCAAAATAAATAAATAAATAAATAAATAACATTTCAAAAATCATAATATAACAATTTAAAGTGTGTAAACAAACAAACGAGAAATCTATCCTAGAACGAAAAAAAAATTATTACTTTAGTTTGTCAAGCCCCTATTTTCAAAGTGGCTCAATTAGAGTTTTAAATATTTTGTGGCCCATACCTAAAGCTAAGTAAATAAATCTAGATAATTAAGTAGCTCGTGCGTCATAATCATTGAGGCAGTGCTCTAAGGTGAGTGCTTCACTCAGCTAAGACATACACCTTCAAAAATTGAATAAAATTAGTGTCTTAAGGCGTTTGCCTTAAAGAAATTTTGTGAGTTGTTTATAAGAGGTTTTAATTTAAATAGATAGAAATGAGTGGTGGATAAGTAAATAGTCTTTGTAGGTTTCTCAAAATGTTTGGATAAAAGTGGCTTCAGTGTTTATAAATAGTATATAAACATAAGCCAAAAATAGGCTTACCCTGAGCTCGACTCAATCGGTTATAATTGATTATAAGTTGTGGATCCTACAGAATATGTGGTTAAAAAGTGAGTAGTATTTGTAGGTCGTAAAAAAATATAGTTAAAAATTATGTTTGACCAGCTCAAATTATAAAGTAAGCTTTCCCAAACATGTACTTTTTTTTTTTTTTTTCTAAAGATCATTAGACTTTATATTTTTGCTATAAATATCCATTTAGAACCAAGGTTATTCTTGGGCAAATCGACTCTCTCCCTAGTTTCGTTTAAATGTTTGTATATTTAATGGTTTTCTCTAACGGTTTTAGGAATCTATAGGTGTGTACAATTGAGATATAGAAGTACTAATGGTTGACATTGGTCTATGATCAGACAAAATTGAATTTGAATATTGAGTGCATGTTCTTTTTCCTTTTCCAAGTACAGAAAAAAGCTGTAAATGTAGCTCAATTGAATCGATGAAGTAGAACTGGTATTACGTGATTCCGATTCCAATGATTGAGCATGTGTTCGGCCAATTATAGGGTTTTCCAGCCTTCTCGATGTTAAGTCATTAACTGGAGATGCACAACTTTGAATATTTGAATCTTTAAATGGGAGATATAATGATTGAGGAGACACGTGTTATTAGGTTCATATGTTGGAACAATAGTTTCAATAAGGAGGGATTTATGTACTTGAGACTCAATTAGAGTGTAAAGAGCTATTTAGTTAAGACATATTGAGCATCCATATATTCACTTGAGTTCTCTTCTTTAAAGTAGGTATATGACAAATACATTTGATTTGTAGTTAAACTGGCATCCGTAGTAGCATAAAATATCCTTGTTTGATAATGAATTTATTTGAACCTTTTTTTGGTGTTGGTGAGTAACCCTGAAGCACGCGAGTTCTATAATCAAGTTTCATTTATTTTGGTTGTGAATATGGAAGGAAATTCAATCAAACACTTTAGGAGGAATATTTCTAAAACGTTTAAATGATTCAAGTGTTCCAATGGAGTTCGAAACCCAAAACCTGAAGAGGTTAGCCGATTATTAGAAAAGTGACTTTCAAAACAATTTTCTCCAATATGATTTTGGTTCTTCCATTTGAAATGTAATTTTCCTTTCTACGACCCCATTTTTTGAGTATCAATACGGATTGTTGAATAATTCCCTATGTTTCATGGACATGATACTACATGGATACATTGATACGTGATTTTATAAAAAGTTAGGACATGAACACATTGATTAAAACTCTTCATTCATATAGAATAACTTGTTGAAATATTTTAATAAGAGCACCTATTTGTTATATCATAATAGCTTTGAGTTAAAATTATATATTCCTACTTCCAAAGAAAGAAAATGACTATAGTAGAGTGTCCAAGGAGACACGACATGAAATGTGTTGGGCATGGATACGCTACTCTAGTTGAAGTGTCCCGCAACATGGATACTTCCATCTTTTGGTAATACGAAATTTATTGATTGTTGCACTATTTAATCAGTAATCTGATCCAACAATTTCAATCCATCATAGAACAGGTGTAAACAAATCCGGAACCATGGGAACCAGTTGGAAGCAATATAAAATCTGGAAATCGAAGTATATCAAAATCTTTAATAGGCTAAACAAAATATTAGCTATATAGTTAGATCCCATAACAAAGGGGTGGAGGTGGTTAGGTAAGTAAAAGAAATTGCATGCACTATATTGAACCTTGATTCTCATATTTCACATGGAGTTATTTTATGCATTATAGTTCACCTCTTCTTTTCATAACTTTGTACAGTGGTTTACTTTTTGTTGAGTTCACAATATGTCAAATATTCATTTTTTCGAAGATATTGAAATGTCTCTGTTAATTGACTCCAATAGACAAAATGTAGCTTCACAAACTTTAGTAGGTTGTCACTCTTTTGAGTGTTATTGAGAGTTATGGCCAGGGTGATGCATGGATGGAGTTCAATAATGGATGAGGGAGGCCTATCAAAAAAATAATGGATGAGGGAGGAAGTTGCTTATTGCAATTCCTTTTTTTTTTTGTCCAAAAATTTTCGTACATTGATTACAAGCTTAAGTGTTTTTTGAATTTTTTTTTTTAATGTGTAAAAATTGAAATTGATATATTCATAGCTTCGGTTGTGGTGTTGGTTCTTTTTCGAAACATAATAATTCATTTTCTATTGAAATAAAGTTATATGTGGACTTCAATTTCTTGATACACAGTTATGTATCTAATTAATATTTTTTGTTTATGTCCATTTTAGAGTAGAAGAATTAAAGCATTGTTCATAATTAAATTATAGGCTCTAACACGCCTCACTTATGCATCAAATAAGATTTATTAAGAAAAAAACACTTGTTCTCAAACTAATGAAGGAATTCAAGAATATTACCCCTCCAAGGAGTGCTCTTTGGCTATGATAAAGATAAAATCATTATATCATCGTATTCGGAGTTTATGTGTAATCGCTATGAGGTTGATAACTAAGTTGTCTATTTCTTCAGGGTTAATTATACTTTCTGTTTGTATCACAGGGCGACAGCTCTGAATTGGATAGAGGACAAAGGCTTGATAGATATGGGTGTAGATTACTTTCTTTACAATTCAAATTGCTTGCAGTTTTTCTGAACATATTTTTAGGATATCATTTGTATTCACTTAACTGCTATGAATTTTGTTATTCTAAAGCAGGTTTATAGTGTTGGATAAGTGTTCCTATTTTCATGTCTATGCCTTCATAGGAGTACTTGTTCTACATAATATACATTTGAGATGTGGAAGCTGAATATTAATTGGCATATCCTGAATAATTAAGATACTTCACCTTCACGCTAGTTAATAAAATTACTTGAACAAAGAATTAAGGGCATCAAAATGAACTCAAATTGGTTCATAGGTGGGGCAGAAAATGTGCTTCATAAAATTCATGATACTGATCTATTTGAACATTTGGAAGGGTGATCTGGATAGAGCTAAGATGTTAAATTTCTTCTTATCCCTGGAAAAGAATGGTACTAGATGGTTGTAATTGCATTTTCACAGTTGTAAACTTGCACAGTTGCTTTGATGGTTACTTGAGAGGAAATCCAGATGTATCCATAGGGGGAGGCTGCCTTTGAGACTGTAAAGGTCAGTTTATATTTGCTTTTTATGGTCTTCATTTGGCATTAATCTAAAGTGAAAGCTGTTTGATATATTACGAAATGCATAACTATTGGAACGTCTGGATTGAACTTGATTATGTGAATGTGCATATTTATTGGGTAGAGTGATCACTTATATAGGGAGGCTAGTTATGCTGCTGATTTATTTTGCTAATGATGAATCTCTTGAAGACCTTTTAGTATTACACATGACAACGGACGAAGTTTTTTTTTTTTTTTTTTCCATCTTCAATCGTGTGTACTATGAAGATCGATGATGTCGAGGGCAACATCAAAGATATTCTCAATCTACATAGTTTGTCATACCCATTTATCCGTATGTAAAAATTCTTCCCGACTCTTTTGGCGTTTAAGTTTCTTTATTAACAAGGTTGTACCTTCTCTAGATAGTGTAATTTTTAATTTATTTTACTTTTGGAAATTGAAATGGATGCAGAACTTCCAACTTACTCTTCCTCCTCCTATGTAGAGTGCCAAATGTTGTTATTCTATATTGCAGAATTTTATCATTAGCATAAATGAAAACAAGTGGAATTTAATGACTACAAATTAGCATTGTACTATTCTGCAATGTATAATTTTATCATTTATTTAGCCCTCGTTTGGCCATCACTATTTGGTATTATAATTTTTGGAATAGTAGTTTTTTTAAGAATGTGTGGTTGAAAAAGTGGGAAAAGTTTTTAATTTATGTGTAATATTATTTTATTGGAGAATATGTGGTTGAAAGAAGAAAAAGAAAAATGTATCATAATTTTAATGGGAGCCAAATGAAGGCTTAAGTCCGCTTGGAAGAAGGACTTCTGCTTTTCCTTCTATAAAGAAGCTATTTATGTTAGCTTTTTTCTAATAGGTTTTTTAACCTAACAAATAACTTTTTAGAAAAAAAATTTAACATGTTGAAAAGTAATTTTTGAGTCTCAAAAGTTGCATAAATCCGTCCAACCCAACCCGACTATGAACTTTACAAATGTTACGATATTGTTTGGAAACTCTTAAAATAATATTATAAGATTTAGATAGAATGCATTTTACGAGAAATAGTATAAGCAAATATACATTCAACACAAAAATATTTTAATTGCAAAAAATATTTCTTGACTTCATATAATTTAATATCAATCTGTCCATGTAACATTTTCGGGCATGAAGTGTTAAAATAATTCAGATTTTTTTTGTTCATTGCAACTATGGAGACCAAATATTATATAAGTCATGAGTCAATTATAAATCCTCCAACTCGAGTTCCAATCCAATCTAACCCAATCCGACCAATACTTGTACTTGATTGGGTTAGGTTGGGTTGGGTTTTTACCTTTACACGAGTTGGGTTGGGTTAAATTATGATCAAATCGATTATGTTTGGTTGGGTTTGAGTTGAGGCAAAAATCGATCTAATTCAATTCATGCTCACCCCTAACTATTACTTTTGGAAAACGAAAGGAGTGTATAGTATCCAATATGAAATTTCAATGATTGAAGGCTCGAAATTAACGTCCACTCTAAATTTTAATTTGCTGACTATTTGAGCAAGAGTTTATTGTGTTTACGAAGTGGTAAAAAGCAAAGCCAAATCCTAAAATTAGTTCTTGAATGTCTTGGATCCTGCATGAACAAGGTGAAAATTGGTCCCAAAACTGAAGATGTTATGATTTCGAACTCCAAAAGTTTGGCGCCCCCCTTAAAATTTCGAAAATTGTACAAACCTTTTTCAGTGTGATAAATCAGTTGCAAAGGGCGATTTGAGGTGCCCATTTGACCATCCATTCAAGAAATTGTGAAACGAGTTCCACCACTTTGCCTTTGGCGCGAAACAACTTTAAAATCGAACCCCCATAGCCTCTAAAACTTTAGTATCTGGACTCTTCGCGTATTTCTATTAAATCCTTGCGAGTTTAAAGAAAAACCGTGTATTGAAGCTTTTTTAATTATTCTTTAGTTTCCAATAATCTTTTTCATAGCGTTTCACCTCCGAACTTTTATATATAGAGCACTTGATTATCGACTGAGAAATTCTACTGAAGAAATAATTAAAAAGAGATGTGTTACGTTTTTCCTATCGCAAGTGTACGATATCGTAACAAGTAATATAGTGGACCTTTAAGTTTGGATTATCGTTCCCACAAGAACTATACTTTAGAACTTAATCAGATTTTTCGAACTCCTATTTGATGAAAGCAAACAAAGAATTGTATGTTATTATGAATTTTTTGTTTAAACATTTGAAATTAATTAAAATGCACACAAAAATTGATTGAGAATTCAAATAATGGATGGATATTAAGGTCAAACAATTTCACCTACTGATCACATTTAAGTCTTAATTCAAGATTCAAGAATTTAATGTAGTGTTCGGGTTGTCATGAGTAAGACCATAAAACTAAGGAGTGTTATTGGTCAAGTAAATCCAATATGCCCTTATTTGAAAGTTTTTGACCCCAAAATTTGGACATACTATAGTTGAGCGAGTAGGTGTTGTTATGGGCGTCAAGAACATTGAAACTGACAAGTCTCTTTCATTTATTTCAACTCGTTCATGTTGTTGATCCAGTAGTGCCGCTACTCTCTTGGCAACTTATCAAATTGGCTGTATAGGAATATGAATATTTTGATCGTCAGTCATTTGATGTTTTTATTTTTGTTTTTTACTTCTTCGTCTAAGAGCACGTTCTATCTCCAAATCAAACGATTCAAGATCGTCACCTTGAGTACGGAGCATACAATGAACCCCTTTTATCTATTAATAAAAGAAAAGAAACAAATCAACTAATTGTTAAAAATAAAATAAATTAAGACCAGATGTAAATAGTCCCCAACAAGGCTCCAAAAAATTGTTGCGTTTTTCTATCGCAAGTGTACGATATCGTAACGAGTAATATAGTGGACCTTTGAGTCCGAATTATCGCTCATGCGAGGATTATACTTCAGAATTTAATCAGATTTTTCTAACTCCTATTTGATGAAAACAAACAAAGAATTGTATGTTATGAATTTTTTGTTTAAATGCTTGAAATTAATTAAAACGCACACAAAAATTGATTGAGAATTCAAATGATGGATGGATATTAGGGTCAAGAAATTTCACCTATTGATCACCTTTAAATCTTAATTCAAGATTCAATAGTCAATATAGTGTTCGATCGAATTCTTCTTTTGTATTCAATTTACCCCTCTAAGAATTCATATAATGATCTCAATATTTAATATAGGTATCTCTACACGTTATACTAATATACCAGATTTTATTATATGATCTAAATCTCAAACTCATCTCTCGATTCGTAAAAGATTCACAAAATCATCAAATTAGTGATAGAGTAATTTAACGTATTAAACTCATAGCAAAATCAATACATGTATGATAAAATAACAAAAATCTTGAATAGAAAAATAAATGATCACAAGTAGATTACATTGTTCGCCTTAATATAAAATTTAGCTACTCATAATGATGGAAGAAGAAAAACAATAAGTTATTGAATATATTATCGAATTTTGAATAAAGGTGTAGAAAAAAAAAAATTAATCTTGCACTAAGATCTTCTTCCTCTTCCAATCAATACTTCAAAACTAGATTTTCTTGATATTTTTCTCCCTTGAATTTCACTCTTCGATCTCTAGTTGTATTCTCTTTCTCTCAATGTGCAACCCCCTAAAAGTACATTCTTCTATTTATACTCCCCTACATGTTTTTCCCAAATTTGGAGTCTTTTTAGACTTTCTGCGGACCAAAACAGTGTAACACTAAAACAGACGGTGCAGCGTCTAGGCGCTACATCTCTACTACTTCTGGGCAACTGGAGCGCCTAGGCGTTGTGTTTCTGATTGGAATTTCCATTTTCAAATATGGCGTCTAGGCGATGACTTTCCTGTTTATTTTCCTTAATTTTTCTGCTTGTTCCTTCACTTTAGCACCATTTTTCACCACATCACCAACCTATAAAACAACACTAACAAACCAACAAAAGCGTTCTATACTCATAAGATTTAGCCAACAATCAAGTTAAAATTATATGAAACTCGTGAGTAAAAACACGCTCGTCAAGATGTTTGTTGCAAGTAATGCATGTATTTTCATATGACAATTTGACTCTAAGGGTGTATTTGATTGTAATCATGGAACTTATATGGAAAGAAAAAAAGTGTTTGATTGGCTTAATTTTTAATATAGAAAATGTTGTAATTTTTATCTTTTATTAATGGTTAGATGAGAGAGAGAAAGTAAAATTGAATTTTTGAGAAGTGTGAACTGTATGGAAAATGTTTTACCACCCTTCCCCAAATAATGTTTTTCCTTGTTTCCGAGGAAAACATGATTATGTAACCAACTTTTGAAAAGAATTTTAATGAAAAAATGACAATCAAACACTCTAAAAATTGGAAATTGAATGAAAAAAAATGATTTTTTTCATAAAAAATAAAACTAATCAAACACATATATTTTAAATTGAAAAACTTAAAAAGAGAAAATACGAAGCCAATTTTTCACCAATATGAGTGGCTCCACGTGTAAGGCATCCTAAGACCTCCCTGTGTTAGCAGCCACAAAAACAAGAATAAAATATTGGGATCCATATTGGACCAAAAATAAAGTTCACCCGATCTAATTTCAAATTTTACGAGTCTAGACATATAATAAGAAGTTTCTTATTTTTATTATATTCTAATTTTTCTAAAATTATTAGTAATTATTTTGATAATATTATTACTTTAATTCTTTTAACAGGACTATTAATAATACTAATTAAATCATTAAAAAAATTGGACAAAAAATATAAAAGAAAAAGGTGGGCTCCTTCTGGTTCCTAGCCTTGCATTATCTGGTAAATAATTTCCACGTTTTTCCCATATGCATTCTACAGATTTTCATCTAAGTGGCATGCAAGTTGAGATATATATTTCTAATTTAAGTGCCATTGATTTCTAACGATAAAACATTCAAGTCTAAAATTGTTGTAAATGTGTCTTTTATTTTCTTGGAATAAAAAAACTACATCTAAATTTGCATAGGAAATATAAATTTTGTTGAGTTGTGACGTGCAACAAATCTTTTAAATCTAGATGGAGTTTTAGTCTTTAGACAATGTCTTTTTGTTTTTCTCAATGATAATATCAGCTTGACAAAGTTTCTGTCCGATTGCATAGGAGTTGAATTTTTTAAAATGTTGTCGATTTTACTTTAGTGACATCCATTCAAATAATCGTAGATGCTCTAATTTATCAAAATTATTGTGGTCTCTTGTTGATTTTAGCTCAATTGAGATATGTTGTCCTGAACTTGTTGTCTTATTAGCTATCTCCCTAATGCATATTTGACAACTTGACCCACTGCAAACGGGAGTATACCAATACAACTTTTGACATCCACCATATTCTCTATTGGCGTCTTTCCATTTGTTAAATAGAGATGATGCGTCAAGAAATAAAGAAACATATTGAAAAGGGTATACTAACCTATTTTAGCCACCTCCTACAATTTATCAATCATGGAGTTTGGTCTTCACTTGGTAGAACCAAAGATAGACTTGGAATGAAAAGGCAATTGAGAGTGGGAATGGAAAAGGTAAGAGACAAATTGAGTTTAAGAAGAGGACATGAGTTTGTGCAAACACCACATAAAAAAAAAAAAAAGGAACAAAATGAAAAAGTCTTGCAGTATTAATAGTAGTAAGATATTTCATTTCAATGCTATCAATTCACCAAAATAAATCCCTTTTTCCCTCCACAATTCACATCTGCACCCACTTTTCCTTACATGATATGACATATTTCTCACAATGCGATCATGTTATCATCCCACCGCATATTCTCCTTCTTTCTTTCGAAGGATAGGAAAAAGGGAGAGGAAAAGAAAAAGAAAAAGAAAAAAGGGATTTCCACTGTAAAAACATAAAGTCATGAACTTATCAAGACAATGATGACTACTAGAATTCACTTTATAATTAACAAAGGGAGAGGAAAAAGAATTCACTTTATTTGGCACATAAATTCACCCATCTTTTTATCATCAACAACTTCCAATGTAAAAAGGCTTCTAAGCAAAATGAAAACTAGGGTAGTAGTCAAGTGTGTGTACAAATAGGAGAAAAGTAGTTGAATATGACATATTATTTTTGTCCAATAAATAAATAAATTCTAAGAAAACATTTTCTCATAATGACAATTAAGGAGTTGTTCTCTTTGTATTTCAATTTTGTGTTTTGAATTTTGAATTCATTTTGAATTTTGTGTTTTGAGTATCCATTTTTAGATTGTTGAAAATGTGTTCTTTTTGACATTTTGAAAAATTGTTTTGAAAACACTCAAAACACGTTTTGAAAATTTTGGCTTGATTATAACTGAAAACACCCAAAACGACAAATTTGTAGTTTTAAGTTTTCTTTGTAAATTTTTAACTTGTTTTCAAAAAGGCGTTTTCGAAAATAGGAAAGAGAACGTGTTTCACTATTTTGGAAAATCGAAAATAGAAAACGGATTGAAAATGGTAAAGAGAACAGGCCCTAAACTGCTGGTCCGAGAAAACGACAAAATCCCGGCTTAATTAGTGCAACTAAATTTGAGGGCAAGCATGTGAATATGGTTTTAAAAGTCAGGAATTGCAGATTCAAAGATAAAGAAAATTTCCTAAATGAAGTTGGTCATCTATGTACATCAATTTTCTTCACATATTTGTTACAAGTCAATTATTCAAAATGTGGAAACATGTCTTATAATTGAAATCATCAAATTTATTTATTTTTTTGTCTTCTTCTTTTAGTAGGGTACTAAAGTATATCTGTTTTTATGTAGAATATTCTACTTTGAAATCAAATGACACCCAGTTTAGATAATTTCTAAATAATTGAATGGAGAGGTCCTTGTCAAATCTTCAGCTGAGAAATTCAAATAAAGAGAATGCTGGTGGATTGGCATTTAATTATTCATCAATTAACATGTAAAAATTTAATTTATTGTAATATTCAATCTTGTCTAGGATTGCCAATTGTGCAAAGGTTATTAAAGTTACAGAATGCATACGCGTTCTATAGTTTCCGCGTCCGTTTAGGAGAGATTTTTCAAGTAAAAAATATATAGTTGAAAATAAGAAAAGTTCTGAATTTTGTAAAATATATAATATTTTGAAGAAAAACAATTTTTGAAATTTTTCTTCCAAACAAAGCCTCTAAAGTATTAAATTTTTTTGAATATATGAAAGAAAAAATAAATAGGAAATAAAATAAAAACATTGTTAAATTTCATTATTCTTACTCCTTCTCGTTTGTTGACAATTTAGTCCTTTTTTGAGCTCTATTCTACAAAAACTTATTTTTTTCTTAAATTTATTTTCAATTACACATTCTCTCACTAAAATAATTTTATATGTAAATTCAAGATAATAAAAAAAAAAAAGCGGCTCAAACCGAGGCTTAGGGCATCTTCAAGACTTCAACCCAATCCCTTTGCACCAAATTTCACCAAATTGTACCAATTTTTTGGTGCAGTGGATCTCTGACCCATTGCGCTGCTTTGCACCAAAAGTTAAGTACATCTTTGCCCTTCTTCTCTACTTTGCTCCAAATTTTTGTTAAGGGTGTTTGTGTCTATTTTTGTTAAAAGCAGTTTTTAATTATTTATTATTATTATTATTATTATTATTATTATTATTATTTGTAATAAATTTTAATCATGTAATCCATAACAATTAAGTTGTGGTATTTCTATTAATTGTACTATATTTTTCAAATTTATTAATGTATCCAATATTTACGTTAACTAAACATAATTATTTATTTAATAATTTATGTAGTAATAAAGTAAATAAATAAATAAAATTTCAGATAAATAAGTTGTTAAAAATGAAAAAAAAAAAAAATTAAACATAGTGCAATTTTGGTGTATTAAATTTGCCCAATTTGATTTAAAATGCAAATTTTGGTTCAGAATGGTTGATGACCCTAATTATCGAAATTTTATACCATGAACCACGAACTATTATATATATGTCAGAAGTGAATGGATGAAAATACACAGTTTTGTAGTTTAACACGTAGTGAATGAGTGGTGAATGAAAGGGTGGTCCATTGACACGTGCGAATGATGAGAATTTCTTTGGGCTAATGATGGATTCCCACCGTTTCTTCCACTGTGTGGGCTCCCTCGCACACTTCCACAAAACTTTATGTTTGACCGACATTTAACCTGTCAACTCAACATTTTTGCTTTCATTTCACTCATTTTAAATGCCACGTGTGACCAGCTAATTAACATTAATGACATTGAAAATTGCATATTATGTCCTTATCCTTTCGTCCAATGTAAATTTTACAACCAACCTCAATTTGCCCCTCCTCAGTACGTCACATTGCCACCACCCCGTCTATCCTTTTTACTTCTATCTATTCACCAAGTCTAAAGTAACACTTGAGTTTTTACAACCCACCTCTCGATTTGTCCGACCCCGATATGTTGTATGCTGCTACATCTCCATACTTCACATTTAGGTGATTGTTTGTTCTTATCTATTCACGAATTATCACTTTTAAGTGGTTTTCTACCGCTTAACTAGTTTCAAAATGGTTTGTTTGGATTCGAGATGAAATATCAGAATTTTAACCAAATCAAATTATTTTGTCGACAAACACAAAATTGGCGATTTTAAAAATGCAATTTCAATTTAATGATTTATTGCTTATAGTCGTCCTATATGTTTTCGCTCACAACTAGTTACTGTCTACCGTACTATATTTTTCTTTGCACGTTTTCTCCCGGTTCTCCAACTACCTATTTTTTCAAGCACCTTTTCCATTTTTCTACCTCCGACTAATGGCATTTTGGATAGGGGGAAAAAAAATCTTTTCAGTTTTTTAACTTTAAGAATGTGTTTGATTGAAAATTTTCCATGGAAAATGGTTTTTTCACTCCAATTTCAACTTTTAGAATGTCTGATTGCATTTTTTTCCATGGATAATATTTTCCAACTTTTGAAATTATGCCTAGTTTTTCTTGTTTTGAGGACAATGTTTTCTTTGCTAGTAAATATTTTTCATGTCAGTCAAAAACGACCTAATTGAAATTCGAGGTATAATCATTTTAAAATATAAATTGACCATTTTCGAGCTCCTTCGATGATAACTAAAAGCGAGAAAATGTACTCCCATTACTCTATTATGATCTAAAAGTATGGTTGATTGGTATGGAAAATGTCTCATAAAAAAAAAAAAAAAAATTCCTTGTTTTGAGGAAAATAAAAATATTTCCCCCCAAAGAAAATGTTTTCCTTAAAAATAAGGAAAATTGGACATATTTTCAATGGAAAAAAAAAATAGCAGTAAAACACTTCAAAGTAGGAATTTGGGTGAAAAACTGACATTTTTCATGGAAAATAATACAAGTAAACACACCCTAAGTATTATAAAATTTAAAATTATAAATATTGAGAAAAAATAGTTGAAAATTCAATCACTGCTTATGCAATGGTTGGAAGACCCTAGTATAATATTTCCTTGCTATTGAGGCCAATTAAGGAGACAATAATTCAATCTAGAAAACACGGTTTGTTTATTTATGGAACACAACTTTTCTTGATTATCTTCTAATCTTCATAACCAATTATGATTTTCTTTTCTACTTTTTTTTTTTCCTCTTATTCTATTAGCTGTGTTTGATTGTACGTACCAAACAAATTTTTCTTCAATAATTTCGCTACCCACAACCCACACCATGCTGGCATGTCGATTTTGACATGAAACTATGAAGCATTTTCACCGTTCTTAAAAGCCGATTTTATAGCGACTTTAAAAAAAAAAAAGCAAGCTACTACACGATGTCGAACAACTTCTTTTAAAAACTTTCAGATAAGGTAATTCAATGTTATATATTTTCAAAGTACTAAAAAAATAGTTGAGCGCCATATTAAAGATCCTTGTTAAAAACTGTTTTTTACGTCAATGGTCCGAATTGAATTAGTCTAAATGTACCGAATGGGGGGTACCGAATGGTGTCCCCCCTCTCACAATGCGCGCGGGCCTCATATGTATTTAAAAATTTCGGCTTGTGGTTCCCACCTCCTAATGTGAGTGGGGTGTAAAATATTCGGTATAAAAATTCAGTACATGTAGCATAACCCGTCCTAATGTGTGGTTAAAAAACTGACAAAAATTATGGATCTCGCAAAATGTATGATCGAAAACGATTTGAGAAATTAAAAAATGGGGTGGGTACTTAAATGCAAAATGAGTTGCATGAACTTCGCTCTTGGAAGTGCCACTTATTGTGGCTATAATTTTTACTTTAATAATTAATTATTTCTCATAAAATAATCTTTTTCTTTTTCCGAAAGCAAAACTGGCAAAGACATTCTTTCAAAATGAGTAGGTACAGAATTATGAACTCTATGGAATAGGCAAAGACAGATCTGTGAATGAAACACATTTCAGCGTGTTTTATTGGTGATTGATGGGCGTTTGGTGCGTTCACGTTCCTTGTATTCAAACCTAAAAATATCCTTTTGAGTTGTAATATTTTGTCAATAATATGGGATTTTGTTTTGTCCTCATGGAATGATTATTCTGGCCTTGAATTAGGAATTTAGTATTGATAGATGAAACTTTAGCGGCGATGTGACAAATTTTTTTATATAAATTCTAGCGAATTTTAGTAAAAATTATAAATCTCGTAAAATATGTGATTAAAATTGAACTTTAAATTTTCAAACAAACACTTAGCTTATGTTCGACAAAAGTTGATGAAATGTATGGTTGAAAAGTTGTGAAACCCAACCTTGAGGGGTTGCTCAATTGGTAAGACCTTGAGTTTGCTCCTCAATGGTCACCAATTCGAGTCCCCTCAGGACCATTGAGGTGAGTAAACTTTAGGGCCCGTGGAATTAGTCAAAGTGCGCGTAAGCTGGCCCGAACATTCACGGTTATCAAAAAAAAAAGTTGTGAAACCCATAAAATGTGTGATTAAAATTAATTGTTGACTCTGACTTATATTAAAATCTGAATTTTAATTTATACCAAACGGGAACTTAGTATTTTCTTGTGAGATGACACCACCTAACCCAGGTTAACCAAACTCACAATGTATAAAAAACTAACCGTTCCTAAATGTCAATATTCCTCTACAAAAGTCTTTTATGGTTATTCAAGACTCAACAATATATTTTTGTATTCAGTGACAAAGCAGAGAAGTAAGTTCAGTGGGGACACAAATCAACTAGAGGAAAATTTTGGTAAAAAAAAAACACAATAACATTAAAACTATAAACAAAATTTACCATTATTCTCTACGAGTTTTCCTACTTCGAAGTGCGGTATGATGAAATCATTTTCTACTTTATTAAATACATCTTTTTCTATAGAGTATCAATCTATCATTCATCTATTGATCTCGAATTTTATAATGCAGTCAATTCCGTAATTGAAATATTTTAAGAATTTCTCCTTAACTTCAAACAAAATAAATTTACAAGTAGATATAACTAATCAAGTTCTATTGAATAATAATGCTCAAATTCTAGTTAAACAACTTGTAAAATTACCCATGTCCACATCAAATTCAAAACCAAATCAAATAGGCATAATGACTTCTAACAAAAAACCCACTCAAATTAAAGCAAATCAATTAAAAATAAACATCAACCACAATAATAAAGTTGTAATATAATCTAAAAGGCTAAAATAAATGGATTAAGAAAGGGAAAGCTATAAATAAATTTTTTTTTTTTTGTCCAAAGTTCAGTGAGGGCCTAGGATTTCACTAGCCCCGTTTCACTCTGCCACGTCTATTGTTAACTAGATCATCACACTTAAAAAAATTGTCGATCCATCGATTGTGCAAGCTGTATTTACAGTGTAGATATCATAATTCTTATTTTAACTTAATATGAGGTGTTTCAATGATCACCAAGAATGATAATACCGTATATACGCTAAATCACCATTAGAAAACCGCAGTCGATCAATATATATCTATCATTATATACAAATTTTTGTGTAGGGGTAAGTATCATGTTTGTTCCTTGCTTTGCAATGTATGGATTAATCACAACTCTTTTTACACGTTGGAAATAAAATAAATTTACATAACAGATAACTTTTCTAATAGTCAAAAGTATAAGAATATTTCAATAATTTACAATTGTCTTATCAGTGAAAATTTTTGTGGTACACATCTTAGGACAATTGCTTTACAGAACAGAAGCCTGACTCTTGTCTAACCATGTCAATATCAAGTCATATGAATCGGATCGATGATGTATTTGATGGATATTATTGAAAAAATAATATATTTTAAATAGTGATATAATGAGAAATATGTGGTTAAAAATTAAGGAAAATTTATTGATGTGATGTAAAATATTATTTTATTGAAAAATGTGTGATTGAAAATGAGTTATGCAATAATATATTTTGATAATTAATAAAAGAAAAGGAAAGAGAATGTTTAGTATTGATCTTCTATAGCAATTTGGGAGAAAAATGTATATATTTACGCCATTAGATGATACTATAAAAGAAAGAAAGGGTAATACAATTCATTAATAGATATGATCACCAATCTATTGTCTATTCCACTCTCGCGAAGTTTATCAACACCCAATTGAGCTCCTATTGGACAACTATTATTTGAATATTTTTTTTTACATACTAATTTTCAATCACACATATGCAGGATAAAATATTTCGCACGTAAATTCATAATTTTTAGTTACTTTTTAACTACACATTTTCTTAAAAATCACTATTCAATTATTTAGACCAAATAATGGCCATGAAACAAGGGCTGAATTTACTTTCACAGACTTGTATTGACTTTTTCGCATGATAATATAAATAGTTGATACTGCTAAAATCCAAAAGCAATAAATTCTGAAGTAGGGCTGGACAAAAATTTCAAATCGAACCGAACTGAACTCGAATCGAGCAATTCTTTTTAAGTTAAATACTCGAATGAGTATCTGAATCAAGAATCAACGGATTTGGTTCGGTTCTCAATTCTAGAATACTGAATCTCCTTAATTTTTTTTTCTAAATAAATTTGTTAACTAATTAATTTAGCCCAAATTCAAAATATGATTTTTCCTATTTCTAATTTAAAGCCCA
>CAIGRT010214802.1:0-18204 GCA_903798405.1 Fraxinus platypoda
CTTGTGGGAACGATAATCCGAACTCAAAGGTCCACTATATTACTTATTACGATATCGTCCATTTGCGATATAAAAAAAAAAGCAACAGGTGTGTAGTAGTGAGCGAGGCGATTTTAAGTTGGGAAATGAAACTGCCTCTGCATCCTTTTTTTTAGGTATATTTTTAGGCAATATAATCTAGCCCCTCCCCAATTAGTGCCAAATGCATGGAACCAGTTAGCAAGGGGCCTTCCTTCTTTGGAATGAGGTCACTCTTGGTGAGGATATGCCCCCATATAGTGGGGGGAGTGACTGTAAGGGGTGGTACTATATGAACCCCTGGGGCCCGCACTCTCCTTTCATTTGGGGACCCCAACCTCAATCAAGAATTGAAGTCCTCCTGGTTCTAGGTGTGGGGTCGTTGGCAGATGATGGAGGGAGACGTGGTCCTGGAGATAACTATGCCGACCCAGTATCATGTGTATAGTGAGTTTAACTTTAGCTGAAGTGATTTTTATTCACTATTCTTTGTTTCTGGTTTCTGATCTGTGCCTTGTGCAGCTGCAGTTGACCGATTCGAACTCGAGCCATCTGAGTGGGCCATCATCAAGGTAATATACGAACTGTCTTCAGAAATGAGGTATTTCAAGAACGTCATCAGCAAGCGGAACCTCTTCGTTACACACCAACTAATGGCTACTAAAAGTAAAACATGATGGTTCGCTCATTTGTTCAACAATTACTTTCTTCCACAGTTTTTCTAAATGGTCCTTTTGTTTGTAGGGCAGTACGACAAAAAGGAGTATGTGAAGCTCAAAATGCTCTAGCTGAGGTGTCTGAGAGAGGCACAGAAAAAGAAGCCCCTAAGCTTCAGTTCTTCTTCTTACAAGAATTAGCGGGACGAACTGGCCCGTCTCTCCAAAATGAACCCACCGCCCCCTCCAGAAAAGAAAGGAGAAAATGATAAGGAAAATGAGGTCGAAGCTTCCCTGGAGAGCCAAGATGAAGCTGGTATTGTCCAAAAATACTGGGCCCGACCCTCCTCCCAAATGCCAGACCACCATCGAGGAGTCACTTTGACGACCCATTATTGCCGAACCAATTTCCTCCGTGAAGGTCGTGGAGGCAGAGTAAGTGGTTAAAGAGAGGGCTAGTTTGGTGAGAAAGATGAAGGGTAAGGAGGTGAAGAGTGCCCACTCTGAAGGAAAGGCACAGAACTTCTTGGGGGAAAGGTATGATGAAATTGCCTCCTCCGTGATGGAGATGCTTCCTGCGGAGGTCCAGGGGGCTACGAGGGTTTACCATAAGTACTGGATGGATAAGTACTCCTCGTACGCCGAGACCTATGATGTGGTCGATATGGTAGAGACTGGACTTGCTCTATAGGCTCGTTCTCAGGGCTTCTTTATAAACGCCCAAATGGAGGCGAGGCGACTGTAGAGCCTTAATAAAGAATATCTTCAAAAGGCAAATGATGCGGAGGCGGCCCTGAATAAAGTAAAGGCTGAAGTATCTTTAGCCAATGAAGTCGTCGAAGCCTCCAAGGTGAAACAAGCTGAGACGGAGTCGAGGATGGAGGCACTTTTAAAAGAAAACGACGAACTAAATAAGGAAGTCCATCTTTGTAGAGCCGAGGTGAATGCCCTGATGAAGCATATGGAGAACTCGACAACCTACAAAGGATCGTTTCATCCGCCTTGAAGGCTGCCAAAAGAAAAAAGGAGAACTGAAGGCTCGCGTTGACGAGCTGACCGCTGAGGCCTCTCGCTTGGGTAAACAGTTGAAAGGGACAGGAGAGTCGGCGATGAATGAATATGTTGCCCACTTCTATGAGACAGCTGAGTACGATTACCTCGACATATACTAGAAGAGGGTCGCTTACAACGAAGTCTTTGGGAAGCTTGCTGAGCTGCATCCCCAACTCGAGTGGCAGATGAACCAACTCCTGCCAATGAAGAAGAGGACTTAGTGGAGGAGGTGGGCACCCCAGGGAAGCCTCGGAGGGATGACGCCGTTGTTTGGACTAGGTTTCCTTGTAATGAATTCAATTTTTTGTAATCCATTTTCTTGTAATGAATTCAATTTTATTTGTAACTTGATTCCACTTTTGCGATATTTCTCTTAACCGCACTTCGTGTTTGTAACTAACTGTTCTTGGGCTCGCCATAATTAATTGAGCTTTAACGATTTTATGGGCTTGCCATAATTAATCAAACTTTATTAACTTATGGGCTCGTCATAATTAATCGAATTTTAATAACTTTATGGGCTCGCCATAATTAATCGAACTTCAATAAATTTATGGGCTCGCTATAATTAATTTTAACTGTATTGAATGTGGGCTCGCCATACTTTAATTTGAATAATCTATGAGCTTGTCATAATTAATTTTAACTGGATTGAATGTGGGCTCGCTATACTTCAATTTGAATAATCTATGAGCTTGTCATAATTAATGCGAGTTAACTCATGGACTTGTAGTTGATCACAATGGTATGAGCTTGTCATACTTAACATATGAGCTTGTCATAGTTAAAAAAAAGTTGTTTAGTTGTTGAGATGATATTTACTTTAATCACAAAAAGTACATAAGTAGTGATTATGGCCTTATTGATAACACATTCTTAGATGTTCAACATTCTAAGGGTGGGATTGCACCTTCCCATCTAAGCTTTCAATTAAGAAGGTCACTAGCCTAACGTTGCCTAATATACGGTAAGGGCTCTCCCAGTTCGGACCCAATGTGCCAACGCCAGGCTCTTTAGAAGACAAAAAATCCTTCTGAGCACAAGATCGCCTCTTGTTTCCCCGAAGGATCCATCAACAAACAATCTCCAGGCTGTGGGGTATGTCGGTTCCATTATTACATTGATGTCTGTTGCCTCAGTAAATTCTGCTATGAAATCCGCCATTACTTGCCCCTTTATTAAGATTCTTGGTTGATACGAAATGTCAAATTCACTTAATTCCATGGCCCATTTCATCAGCCTCCCTAAAGCGTCTGGTTTTTGGAGTACCTGTTTGAGGAGGAGGCTCGTCAATACGTGTATACTATGGGCCTGAAAGTAGGGTCTCAGCTTCCTAAAAGCAATCATAATGGACAAAGCAAGCTTTTCCATGTCGGTATAATGTGATTCAGCTGGCAGGAGGGATTTGCTTACATAGTAGACGGGTAATTGCATGGAACCTTCCTCCTTTACCAAGACTGAGTTTACAGCATTGGCGTTTACGGCCAAGTATAGTAGCAACATTTCTCCCTCCTTGGGTTTTGAGAGGAGGGGGGCTTGGCCTAAGTGCTTCTTCAGCCCTTGGAAAGCCTCTTCACATTCTTCGTTTCACTGGAACCTATTCCTTCCCTTGAAGACTTCAAAGAACGGGAAGCATATATCTATGGCTTTGGAGATGAAGCGGTTCAGTGCTGCTAAGCGCCCCGTCAAACATTGTACTTCTTATTCAGCTTCATCTGGTACTTTCTCAAGATCTTGAAGGTAATTTCCAAGTGTTCGATGTGATCTGCAGACCTGAGGCTCTTTACAAGCATGACATCGACATATACTTCCATTGTTTTACCTATAAGGTCGGCAAACATCCTATTGACTAGCCGTTGATAGGTTGCGCCAACATTTTTCAAGCCAAACGACATGACTTTGTAACATTAGAGGCCTCTATCAGTGATGAACAAGGTGTTTTCCTCGTCTGTTGGGTGCATGGAGATCTGGTTGTACCCTAAATATGCATCCATGAAACTCAAGAGCTCGTGGCCTATAGTAGAGTCGACTAGCTGGTTGATCCTTGGAAGCAGAAAGCTGTCTTTTAGACATGCTTGGTTGAGGTTGGAAAAGTCTATGCAAACTCTCCATTTGCCATTAGACTTCTTTATTAAGACGGGGTTGGATATCTACTTTGGGTATATTGCCTCCCTGATGAACCCATTAGATATGAGAATTTGCACCTTCTCTTTCAGGGCTCTCATTTTTTGCCTGTGAGGGTAAACTTTGGGTCCACATTAAGTCGGTGGTAACTGACCTTGGGGTCAATGTCCACCATGTCTTCATGTCTCCATGCAAATTTGTCCAAGTTGTTGAGTAAAAAGCCTTTAAGCCTGGTCTTTTCTTCTTACTCAAGCTCTTTCTCGATTTGCAACACCCTTGTGGGGGTCATGTGAGTTCACAGGGAAAGATTCAAGCTCCTCCACTAGGGTCTCCTGAAAGTTTGATTCAGTGACCCTGGGGTCTAAATCCACATCGACGACCTTTTCTTCAAGGGCATCTATCATGTTGACGTCTTCCCCTTGTTCAGGGGTAGGACCTTTAGGTGTGTCAACTATTTCATCATCCATCAGGACCATATTTACACTACGGGGCTCAGATTTTCTTAAGAAGCTAAGGTAGCATTCCCTCGAGCCCATTTGGTCTCATCGTAC
Source organism: Fraxinus platypoda (assembly GCA_903798405.1). Taxonomy (NCBI): domain Eukaryota; kingdom Viridiplantae; phylum Streptophyta; class Magnoliopsida; order Lamiales; family Oleaceae; genus Fraxinus; species Fraxinus platypoda. The sequence goes on from CAIGRT010214802.1 coordinate 4,403, forward strand.
CGTAGCAATTCCTCTCTCGATGGGAAATTTCATGCATAGATGATGTATGGATGTAACGACCTCAAGTTCTTTTAAGGCGGGTTGTTCCAATACTCCGTGGTAAGCAGATCGGTGGTCTACAATGAGGAACTCCATGAAGTGATGAGTCGTAAATGGGGGCTCTCCCATTTCTACTGCCAATGTGATCCTCCCCCTAGAACAATGTTGTTACCAGTAAAATTATATAAAGGGACGATCATGGGAGTGAGTTCGTGGTCCACCATCATTTTGTCAAAGGTGGTTCTAAACAGAATATTAACGAAACTCCCATCGTCCACCAACATGCGCCTTAGCCCATTCCTGGCTACTACGGCTCGTACCACCTGTGCGTCGCGGTGGGAATAATGAACCCCCATCGTGTCTGCCGAAGAAAAGGTTATTGGTGGGGCGTTCCTAGATCTACGGCCAGTGCTATTGATCAAGTAGCTCGTCATGGGAGGGTTCTTTGCGTCCCTCGCGTAATTTCTCAGAGAGTTTCTGGACTCTCCCCTTGTGTGGACCATCTACGATGGTGTCAATTTCTCTGATGGGGGCATTATCAGCATTAGCTGGGGGCTCTCTCCTTGCCTTTACCCTTCTCTTGTCCCGTTTTTTTTTTCATGTTCCCGCCGAGGCGATTCATTCCTACGGTGTCGCCTCACCTCATCATGCCTAGGTTCTCTCTCTCGCCTAGGCTGAGGTACGTTTATTTGTGTCTGATTGGCGCTTCTTCTCTCGATGCGGGGGCCTACTGGTTCTCCATGATATGGCTTGGACAAGCAGTTATCAGTACTATAGCTATTGGTTCAATGGTAGGTACAGTATTGCCTGTCTCTAGACTCCATGTTTTCCCCTCTACCTCTACCTCTGGATTGATTCAATTGTCTCTGAGCCTCAGATACGACCTCTTCATATGCCAAAGATGTCACTGCATTCAGTGTGGTCGTGGCTAGGGCTTGGCCGGAGGTGGGGGCAATTGTATGTTCCGCTTGGGTCCATTGCTGGTTTACCAAGTGTGATACAGGACATCACCGCTGTCTCTGAGGCGGTGGAAGTCTCATCTAGGTTCGATTGCGGTGATCAATTAGCTCTTCATTGATAATCTCTCTTCTCATCATCTCTACTAAGGCATCATAAGAGGTAACATGTTCACAATAGGTCATCTCGTCTGTGAAGCGAGCCAGTAGCTTTTCAAGGTTTTTCGTGCTTGTTGCATCATGTCCTGCGGCCTCTGGATGGGGCTTCCCCTTCTTTACTAGAAAATACTGGTTCAAGAAGACACTTTTTAGGTCTGGCCAGCTCCTAATGCTGCCAGTTGGAATTCGGCTATACCAAATCTCTGCGGCCCCAGTTAATGTGAGATGAAAAGCTCTGAACTTTAGCGCCGATGAGGCCCCTTGTAGAGACATATGGGTCTTGTAGTTGTTGAGGTGCTTCGCCGGATCACATTTTCCTTCTTATTTAGGTATCTTTGGGGGCACAAAGTGATTTGGAACTGGGGCGCTTCTCAACTCTTGGGAAAATGGCAAGCTTTCTTCATCATCATCCAACTCAAACGATCTGCATGGACCTTTAGAATAATTTTCCTCCACTTGGTAACGAGGGGGTCGTGATGTTTCTGCTTGATTTCACAAGTTCGCCTCGTCTCTTCTCTCTCACCTATTTCTAGGTGGAGGTGGAGAAATCCCCTGAGGTTCGTATTCTTGGTTTTGTTCTTGCCCTCTTTGAATAGGGGTGGCTGATGGGACCTATTTCTAGGCCTTGAGGGTCCGATTCGATCAAAAATGCTGATGTACCTTTGGGGTTCATGCTCTTGAGCATATTATGGTGGAAAGTGTCCTTCATACGTCATGTTATCGCCGGGTCATCTTGTAACGTAGTTGGTGGACGTGTCTACTTCCACCTCCATCTCTGCTGGGCTGACATCCCTGCCATGCACTTGAGGGTACGCTGCCGTGTCATTCTCCTCACCTTCTTGGGGAAACATTCCACGCCGAGGTACCTGATACCCTGCCTGTTGGTGCATTTGCATAAGTAGCTGCCGTATGGCAGCGTTCTGCTAGGCCATGTTTATCATATTCACAGTACTTTTCCCTACTTCCCTTGCTAAGCGTGCCGTAGTACCACCTCTCCTGTATTGGTGATGGAGAGGACTCATGTTCACATTTGTGCGGAGGACCTCTTCTTCAGAAGCCTCATGCTGCCTATTTCTACTCCGCGATATGTGGTGGCTGGAACTCATAGCGAGTATTTAACTTTGAGCTAAACGTAGGCGCTTTAGGTGCTTTTTCTTCACAGTGGTTATTTCTTCAAGAACCAAGCCTTTCTTTAAGGTTCTGCTTCAGATTAATTTTACCACAAGGATGTTCGTAGTTATGGTGTCGAATTTCCCACAGACGGCGCTAATATGTTGACCCCAAAACGTATCAATGCCACACGTATCAATGATGTGGCCAACAGAACACAAGGTCTCTCGCGTCCACGTAAATTGAATTCCTACACACTTGGACAAACCGTTAGTCACACGTGGCCTTCTCCGTAGGGGGATGAATTGGCCATGCACACTCTGACGGTCAAGTCAGTTGGAGAAATAGTTTAGAGTGTGGGAAATGTTTGAACGTGAGTCTCCAATACGTAAAAAAGAGGTCGACTTGGAGTGAATGGTTAAAATGTGTGTAACAAGAATATAGATTTGAGAGTCTAAACTTGCATTACCTTTGAATGACACTGAGTGTGAGCTTTTATACTTGAGCAAAATGAACGAGGTCCACTGGATGATAGTGCCTGTGGCCTCATCCAGCCAAATGTCCTATCTTATCATGTATATCAATCAATCACAGTCTTAAATGCTAAGACCACTTTTGTACTCCTAAGGCCTAGCTTGAGCTTTTAGACTTGACCAAATAGGATGGTCGTGGCAGCGAGTTGTCTTGTCAACCATGTAGTATAAGATTCGCCTAAGATCTTGTTACTACCTCGTTCCATACCAGGTCTTCCAATGGGGTTCGTGCGTAACGGGTTCGGCCCAATTCTTTCTATACAGGGAAAAGAGGGTCGTCTACACTTGGGACGGAATGCCAGTACGTAATGGGACTGTCCCATGCCAGCGTATAATGCGTGGAACCCCCAAACTACTTGCCACGTAGGTCAGTTGGGGCCACATATGAGTCCATGTTTGGCAAGGCATAACAAAAACAATATTTTTCTAAAGAAATGACCACCAAACAAGGGCTAGGCCAACTTTTTCCAATAGCACTTCTAGCTAGACAAACAAAATTTTAATAAAATTAGTTAAACAAATTCAAAAGCACTTCTCAATCTTAAAAGTTATTTTTGACTTTTTAAAGGTTCCATCAAATAACCCTAACCATCTATCAAATATAGGGATAGCAATTGAGTTGGGCCTCTAGCAAACCCTATGGCCTAGCTCGTGAATATCTAGCTCGCGATCAACTCGAGTTACGGGAACTTCCTTTTTAACGTGGTGAGCACAATCGAACTTGCCTCAACTCACAAGCCAGCTCATATGTGAGGTCCGCCTAGAAATGCATCTGCTTTTGCAACATTTTAAAGTGATGGACACATCACACACTCAAAATTAGAATTTTGCACCATGAATTGAAAAAAATTGAACACAAAAAATAACATACTTTTTTCTTTTTAAAAATTGTACAAGAAATATTTAATTCATGTACATTATAACTCAAATGGATTATTCCACTTGTACAGGTGTCTCCTGGGCAATGTACATGGCAAAGTGCAAAGTACATGAAGCATAACTTAACTCAAATTATGATTAATGTAGTCGATTTCAAATTCGAAAAAAAGAGGAGGGTTATAAACATATAAGTTGTATTATTGTATTTTCCAAGTGAATATTTTCATATGTATAAAGTTTGAAATCAAAGCATTTGTATACTTTAGTATATCGTTCAAACGAATCGATTTCACCCTTTTTTTTTTAAAAAAAAAAGGGTAAATTGTTCTTGTAGTCTCGAACCTTTGAAAGTTGTGACGATAGGGTTTTAAATCTTGGATTTATAGCACTTAGGGTTTCAAATCATACAAACGTCTAAAATAAGGTCCTTTTATGATAGAAATGTTAGTTTGGCCATTAAAATGTTAATTTTTGAATTAAACAACTATTTTACCCTTAGTTTAATTTAAAACAAAATAAAGTAAATGAAAAAAATAGAAAAAGAAATAAAAACAAAACAAAAAAGAAAAGAAATAAAGAAAAGGAACACACCCACCTATCACCACACCAGTTCCCACAAACCCCCCACCCGCATCTCTCATCCTCTTCCCAAATAAGGGTCTACTTGGAAGTTTTGGAGTATCGGTAATGAGTATTTTTTTAAGTACCGATTTTAAGTATTTATGATTAGATCAATTTTGAAAGATTTTAGTAGCGATTTTTAAATCAATTCAATTCACATTTGAGAGTTTATTATTCATTGTTCTAGAACCTTTTTTTTAAAAGAATAAAATTACATATATGTCACTTAATAAAATCTTCAATTTATGGTTTCTTAAATAAAATTTATTCTCTTATAAGTGATATTTTACTTATAAGTAATTTTTACATATAATTTAAATATTTACTTGTCATGGCTAACTCATGTGGTACCTTTTGTAATTGGACCATTTTCTTCCGGGCTTGTATTATTAGTGGGGTAGCCTAAAGCCCTTTACTTTTGGGGCGTTGTATATAGGATTGTATTGTAAAGTTTGGCTAAACGATGAATTTGATTAATTGAATTGTGGCTTCCTCTCCAGTCTTCTTCTCTATTCTTCTGGGTCCTTCTTCTCCTTCTTCTTCTCGTTCTTGCTATGTTTCGTTCTACTATTTTTTCCCTGCTATCTCTCTTCTCTTACCTGAATTCTTCTCCCTTTCTTCCTTCTATGAATCTGTTTTCTCCTCTCTGCTGTTTCTGTTCTTCTTCTGCTTTCTCCTCATCTTCTCTGAATTGATTCATCAATTTAGCTTTCTCTCTCTAATTCTTCTTACTTTTTAACATTTTACCCTTCCCAATTCTAATTTTCATTTTATTTGGTTATAATTTCAGCTCATTCAGCTGAAAAAACTCAATATTTAATCTCTGTTGTTTATAGCTGCTTGTTGTTGGTTGGGTTTTTACAGAAATTGAGCTCCAACCATAACAAATGGTATCAGAGCAGCTACAGTAATTAGGTATCTCTATGAGCTACTGATTTCAATGACGACTGAAATTATTGAGGCTAAATCAGCCTCCAAAGACCAGTCCAACCATTACCCAGAAATAGCCAAGTCTTCTGAAATGCAAATGGACGATTTAGATTTTAAACCGGAAGAGAAACTGGTAAAGCAGGTCAGTTTTTATGATTTGAACAGAGATGATGATTTAGTTGTTGTAGTTACCAAGCGTGTTGTTGAGACGGAAAATATTGTGGAGGGTTTGAAAAGTTGAATTTGATTTAGGTGTTGAGAATGATGAAGAAAACTTCAGTGCATAGAATATAATAGTTCCGGCTAGTGATTATAAGAACAGGATGGCCCAAATGTCTTTAGATATAAATGCAGAACATAAGAACAAAGGGATAGAAGGGTCGGTTATTAATTGGAGGTCTTGGAGTGTGATTTGTACATAAGGGGATAGTAGTAATGAGAATGATGCTCATGCTAGAGGTGAATTTAAGAGAAGTGGTAGACTCCCTAAAATTGATTTTCCTCAATTTAAGGTAGAAGAACCTAGAGAATGGCTAATGAAAGCCAGAAACTACTTCCAACTCCATCAGATTTCTGATGAACTGAGGCTAGGAATGGTTGAGAAGTACTTGGAAGGGAATGCTTATATATGGTTTTATGGATTCATTACCAATCACCCTGGAGCAGACTGGAGCTTGTTTTCTGATGAGCTTTGCAGAAGGTTTTCAGAAACTATTGAGGAAGAAGTGGTTGAGACATTTAGCAAAACTTAAAAACTGGGACCAAATGAAAATAAAAGTTATGAGTCTGAAGGAGAATCAAGAGGTGAAGAGATCATGGAGATATCCATAAAGGCATTGGCTGGGAGGTGGCAACACCAAACCATTAGAGTTCCTGAAGTGATCAAAGGGAAGAAAGTCTCAATAATCATTGACAGTGGGAGTACCCCTAGTTTTGTTGAGGAAAAGTTAGCAAAAGAGCTGAAATATGTCACCGATAAAACTAGCAAAATGACAATTAGAGTAGCCAATGGTGATAAACTGGAGAGTAACGCCTTATGTCACCTAGTGATGAGAAAGATACATGGATGGGAGTTTCAATACAAAATCAGGACACTTAAGCTAGCAGGGAGTGACATGGTACTAGGGGTAAATTGGATGTGCTAATTTAGTCTTGTTACATTTGATTTTGTACAAGGGTGCATCCAGTTCAAGAGTAATGGTAAAGTGATAGAATTGAAGAGTGGAATGTTTGAATATCCTGCCAAGATGATGGGGATTAAGGAGATGGGAAGAACATTTAGAAAGGATCCTTATGGGATAGTTGGACAACTATACCATATCAAGGAGGAGAAGGGTGAGGATATGCCTGAGCAAGTGTTGGAGGTCATCAAAAGATTTCCAAAGGTGTTTGAAGAGCCAACATGGTTACCTCCTCCTAGGTCACATGACCACCATATTCCGACCATATTCCATTGAAAGAGGGAGAACAACCATTCAGACCTGGCCTTATAGATCCCCTTTTATTCAAAAATCAGAAAGTGAGAAGTTGCTTAAAGAAATGCTGGTCGAGGGTGGTGCAGATAATGTTAACCACGCATATGCCACCTTGCACTACGTGCTTAATCCAAGGGTGGTGAAGAGAATGAGATAGCAGCTAACAGCATACAAAAAAGACATCCCACTTTGAACCTTGAGGACAAGGTTAATTTAAGGGGAATGGATGTCATGGCTAACTCCTATGGTACCTTTTGTAATTGGACTATTTTCTTGTGGGCTTGTATTATTAGTGGGCTAGCCCAAAGCCCTTTACTTTTAGGGTGTTGTATATAGGATTGTATTGTAAAGTTTGGATGAGCGGTGAATTTGATGAATTGAATTGTGGCTTCCTCTCCAGTCTTCTTCTGGTCATTCTTCTTCTCGTTCTTGCTATGGTTCTTTCTGCTATTTCTTCCTTGATGCCTCTATTCTTCTCTTACCTGAATTTTTCTCCCCTTCTTCCTTCTACGAATCTGTTTTCTCCTCTCTGCTGTTTCTGTTCTTCTTCTACTTTCTCATCCTCTTCTCTGAATTGATTCATCAATTTAACTTTCTCTCTCTAATTCTTCTTACTTTTTAACATTTTACCCTCCCCAATTCTATTTTCCATTTTATTTGGTTATAATTTAGCTCATTCGGCTGACGGAGCTCCATATTCTCTGCTATTTATAGGTGCTTGTTGTTGGTTGAGTTTTACATAAATTGAGCTCCAACCATAACATTACTTTAAAATTTCAAGTTATTATTTTTTACTTATAAGTAAACTTTACAATTATAAGTTAATTTTATACTTTTATATGATTTTTACACATAAGTGAATTTTTTAAATATAAATATTTTTTTATCTTTTATAAGTGAATTTTTTTCTTATTTATAGTATTTTTACTTTACAAACAAATTTTTACACAAAAGTGATTTTTCATCTTATAAATATTTTTTAATTATAATATAATTTTTTTAAAATATATTTTTTATTTATAAGATAGTTTTGAATAAAATGTGTTGGTTATAAATAATTATTTTATAAAAGGTAAACTTAGAAGTGAATATGAAAAAAGATCAAAAATCGTTGATTTAGTGGGTCGAGAAAATCGATCAAAATTACACTACATCAATTTTAGGTGATTTTTAAACCATCCATAACCATTGTTCCCAAAAATAGCAAGTATCGATTTTTTCTAACCCCTTATAAACGATACCACCTAAAATTGGTCAAAATTAGTTTTAAAAAATCCTAAGCAGGCCCTAAAGAGGAAGATTTTTGAGCGGTTTTTCTTCAACGTTTGTCAACAAAAAGATTCCAGGGAAGCCATAAAAAATCTCAGGTTCCACCACAACACCACTAGTCCTCCTCCTCCACTTCCCCCACCTCAAAATCCTCCGCCATTACCCCATTCTCATCTACCATTCCCATCATTTTCACCGTTGCATTTGGAGGTGGTGATGAGGTGGTAGTGGTGATACTGATCCTATGTTTTGCTATTCTTGTTTTTCATTATTTTGGGTAAAGAGATATCATTTATGAGGGAAGTGATACCACTAAAAAATGCAAACAAAAAATGAAGGATTTAAAGAACATCATCTTGTTACGCTTATTAATTTGTCATTGTGGGCATACATATGTAATTAATTGTGTATAAAGCTATCTTAAAGTTGAGCTCAATTAAAATGATCTAATAAAGAATTAAATTGTTGGGTTTAGAGCATCTAAATAAAATGTGGGTCAAATTATATGTATAGAGACCAGATCCATTAAAGTTGTATTTGACGATGGGCCAAATACATATGAAAATTATATATAGGGCTATGGTCCCCAATTCATATGTAACTTCTCATTTTTTATGTCATCCCATCAACACAAGAATATAAGAGAAAGTATATTGAAGAGGAAGATCCAAAATCCACAATCAAGAAGAAGGATTGAAGTAATTAAATCGAAAAACAAGATAATCAAGATTATGGAGCAAGAAGCAAAATTAAGATTAAGAACTCAAGAACCAAAAGAGCAATAATCCAGATTCAAAATTCGGAATCAATATCCAGTAATAAAAAATTATTCCCAAAAAATTAAGGTATATTCCGCATTATTAATTTTCTTGATAATTTGACATGGAAGATCTTGACAATTAAGTAATTAGGTTTTCTAGTTTTATAAAATTTAAAGTTTCATAGAATTTCAACAAGTGGTATCAAAGTCGCCTTTATATTAAATCATTGAGATTCAAGAAAGAATTTTAGGGTTGAAATTCATATTTTGGATTTCTTAATTTTAGGATATGAATTTCAAGCCCTAAATTTCAAAATTTTGGATTTTTTTTTATATTTTCAAATTTGACAATCTTAGAAATTAATTGTTGAATTTGAGTACGATTATAATTGATTACTTTATGTTGTATTCAGAATTCAACATTAAGAAATTTTTTTTGCTAATTTTGCATTAAGGATTAAAACATGAGTAATTAATTAGTGGGAATTTCAAAATAAATAATCATTCTATCTATTTTGGAAGTCAAATTAAGTGACCATTAATAGATCACGGGTTCTGTGTGTTAATGATGCATGTTTGGTCTGGACACTAATCATATGGGCATGTGATTGTGCTGGTTGAAGCAATTTAGAAGAAAAATAAATGATTCCGACTGCTTGACTTCATGGACAGTAATGGCGCGCTATTTCATTGGCCAGTAAATGCAGCGCTGTAACGCCGATTTGCTGCTTTTTAATTTTATTTATTTATTTTTGTCAAAACAAAATAAATAAATAAAAAAGATAAGGGTTAAGGAACAATCAATTTTAAATCTTGGTATTTAAAGTTTCTTTTGGATTATTAATTTTCTAAAATAGATTAGTTGAAAAAACATATTACCAAAGTAACCTCTCTTACCTAAATTAATTTATTTGGAATGTTAGGAAAATTGTGTGTACGTAATTCATGCAGGTATTGACCGGCCCGAAGGAATGTTAATATTTAGCTGAATTATTTACACGCATATAGTGATAAATATGTGACAATTGTTAAAAAAAATTATTATGTGAACATTGAATCGATCCAAAGATATACTTCATGTTTGATCGGATTTATTGTCTATATTTGATTACTACATCAGAGTGCTATTTACAAGTTGGTATTTCTGTCCAAAGACAAAATATCAATGTTGTGCTCGGACTCTTGTGATGGGGTTCACCATTATTTGAAATTACTGATTATCCAATATGGATTCCTATGTGAACATGTTAATTAGGTTTAAGTTCTCTATTCAGTTAATCCATTAACTTCTGTAATATTTGTCAACATCAATTTAATTCTTGTGCTAGAACCAAAGTTTAAGGGTTGGAAAGTGAACATTTATATCGTTCTTGACGGCATGAATCTAGACCTTGCATTTAGGAATGAACAACTCACTACTCTTACGGATAAAAGTTCCACTAATAAAAATGGGAATCTGATAAGTGGGATTATTTAAACCGCATAAGTCTTATAATCATGAAACATGATATTCCAGCAGGGACATCGTGTCCGATAATGTAACTACTGTCAAGGAGTTTCTTGATGAAATTGCAAAAAAAGCTTTGTAAAAGGCAATAAGGCCGAAACTAGCACGCTTTTAACGAACTTAGTTTCACTAAAGTATAAGGGTAAAGAAAACATCATGGAGTACATCATGGAGATGTCTCATCTTGCTTCAAACTAAAAGCATTAAAGGTTGAGTTGTTTGATGATTTGCTCGTGCATTTATTTTTTATTTCTATTTTTGCACAATTCGACTAATTTAAGGTCGGTTACAATTGTTAAAATAGAAAGTGGACACTTAATGAGCTCATTTCATATTGTGTGTAAGAAAAGGAAAGGCTAAAGGAAGATAAAACTGATATTACTCACTTGGATAACTAGAAAGCTGCATCTGGTCCGGTTCAAAATAAACAGCGAAGGACTGAAAAAGATAAATATGGCTGTTACTTTTGTGAAAATCTGGGATACATAAAGAAAGACTGTACTAAATATCATGCTTGACGTGTAAAGAAAAGTACACTTCTCACTTTGGTTTGTTTTGAAGTTAATTTAGTTTCAATACCTAGACACACTTAGTAGATAAAATTATAGTACCACCACTCACATAAGTATGTCTATGCTGGCAAATCAATTAAGCTTAAGGCTATAGGGACTTTTAGGTATTAAAGACTAGTTATAATTTGAATATGAAAGAGATATATGCGGTACTATCTTTTAGACAAAATTTGATTTCTATTTCTATATTGAACAAATTTGATTATTCTTGTTCAATTGAAACTAGTCAGTTTGATCTTTTTCTTAGTTCAAATATTGTGGGTATCAGTTCTTTATCCGGTTACGATAACCTATATCTGCTTATTACGGTTGTCTCTTATAAAGAAACATTGCATGTGAATTTACATGGTATTAAGCATAAATTAACTAATGAGAATTTTGCTTCATTATGACACAAGCAATGAGGTAACATCTTTCAAAAGAGAATGAAAAATCTTGTGCCAGAAGGAATTCTTGATTCCCTTAATTTTTCAGATTTAAGTGTTTATGTTAATTACATTAAGGGAAAACAAACAAATATAAGGAGATTGGGTGCCAATAGGACTTCAGATATCTTAGAATTAATTCATACGGATAAACGGATATCTGTGGGTCATTCAATTTGACTTTTTGAAATGGTCAACAATAATTTATTATGTTTATAGGAGAATTTTTCTCACTAAAGCTACCTATATCTCATCTACGAGAAATCCAAAACACTAGACATGTTCAAGGTATACAATGTTGAAGATGAAAAACAACTCTGTAAAAGAATTTAACAAGTCAGATCTTAACATAGTTATGAATACTATGACAGATATGACGGATCATGAGAACAATGTACATGGCATTTTGCTAAATTCCTAGAGGAATGTGGAATCGTCCCACAGTACATTAGAATCTCTCTAAGTATAAGCACTAAATATTGCAGCTTAAATTCTCAACAAAGTTCCAAGTAAAGAAATTGTTAAGTGGTTAATTTTTTTTTAAACGATTCCAGTATTAGTTCAATTTTCGAAACAGAAAATGTCCAATTTCTTGAGGATGTAGAGTTTGGAGGGAGATAAGGTTATAAGGTTAAAGATTTTGTCTTGAATGAAGAATATGTATATATTTCTTCTGTTGCAATTGACAATGATCAGGACCAGGGACAAATTCTTGCTCTAAATCCTGTTCAAGAAATAATTTCAAATCAAGACAATATTACGAAATTTCCTATACACAATCAAGAGATTGTTCTAGAAAAACAAACTCAACAACTTCAAGAACAAATGTCATTAAGAAAATCCACTATAAGAAGGAGAAACGCAATTCCGAATGACTTTTTAGTCTTTCTCCAAGAAAATAAGGATTCCATGGATTGATGGAAAAAAAACTGATCAATCAACTTTCATCAAGCCATGCAAATGAATAATTTTAAAAAGTGGATTGATGTCATGTATAAAGAGATAAAGTTTATAAGCAATAATGACATTTGGGAACTCATCATATTGCCTGAAGGTGCAAAACACATTGGTTGTAATTGGATATTTAAAACCAAGAGGGATTCGAAGGGTAATGTGGAGAGATATGAGGCTCGTCTTGTTGCAAATGGCTTTATTCAAAAGGAAGGCATTGACGTTAAAAAGATTTTTTCTCCAATTTCTATGAAAGACTCTTTTAGGACAATTATGACATTTGTGACACATTTTTATCTTAAGCTATGTCAAATGGTTTACAAATTAAAAAAAAAAATCTATCTATGGGTTTAAGTTGGTTTTCCGTAATGGTATCACAAATTTCATTAAATAATTATATCATTTAGTTTCGAGATGAATTCAGTTNCTGGTTTAACGAAATGGTATCACAAATTTTATCAAATAATTATCTCATTTGGTTTTGAGATGAATTGAGTTGATGATTGTGGATATCACAAGTTCAGTGGGAGTAAGCATATTTTTTGGTATTGTATGTCGATGACATACTACTTGTATGCAATAATATAAACTTATTGCACGAAACCAAGAGATTTCTGTTATGAAATTTTGAAATGAAAAATCTTGGTGACAGCTCTTTTGTATTAAGGATATAGATATACATGGATCGTTCTCTGTGTATTTTTTTATTATCACAAAAGAGTTATATCGATAAGATTCTTAAGACATTTGGGATGCAGATATGTAAATCAAGCGATACCCCTATTCTTAAGGGAGACACGTTTAATCTCAATTAATATCTCAAGGATAAATATAAATAAAGAAAAATACACAAAATTCTATGTGCTTTAACAGTTGAAAATTTAATGTATACTTAGGTTTACAAAATTCCAAATACAGCATTCATTGTTGGAACGTTAGGCAGATATTTAATTAACTCTGGGATGGAAATTTGAAAAGCAACCATTAGGTTATTCGGTATTTATAGAGAACTAAAGATTATATGATCACATTCAGAAAAATCAGAATAATTGGAGATCATTGGATATTCTGATTCTGGTCATAGAATATGACTGTAAAATATAGTCACTAGGCTGCATATTTTGGATGGATTTGAAAGACCACTTTAGTTATTCTATGACAATAGCNACCAATTGGAGATCATTGGATATTCTGATTCTGATCATGGAATATGACTGCAAAATATTGTCATTAGGCTGCATATTTTGGATGGATCTAAAAAACCACTTTAGTTATCTTGTGACAATAGCAGTCTTGTATTCCAACAGGAGTATGATGATGTCAAAGTTTATAGACATTAAGTTCCTAGTTGTCAAGGAAAGAATTCAGAGTGATTAGGTTTCTATAAAACATATTAGAACAAACTCCATACCCAAGGTCTTTCATGAGCATAATACTTACATATGTATTGCATATTTTAATGATATGTCAGTTTAGTGGGAGTTTGTATTTAAATGTTGTCTATTTTAGACACATATTTTTTATCCATGGATATTCGGTTTATGTTAGAAATAAAGTATTCAGTTCAGTTCCACTCTGATTAAAGTTTTTGATTGATCTCATTAAAGAATAAAGTA
>CAIGRT010214804.1:0-13676 GCA_903798405.1 Fraxinus platypoda
TAATTAAAGAAATAATTATAAAAACCAAAAATGAATTAAACGAAACGATATTTACAAATTAAATATAAAATAAAAATATTTTTTAATATTTGAAAAATTAAATTTTTAATAAAATTAAAAAAAAGTAAGTTAGTGGGCCGGCTGTTGGCTGTTAACAGCCGACCGACTGTTTAACAGTCGCCCGCTTTCGTCGTCGGAAATAACATTGGAGAGCTAAAAAACGGAGCTAAATACATCTAAAAACACCAAAATTTCTCCACAATCACTAATACTCAAGCAGATCTACATATATATGAGCAAATAAACTAAAAAAAATGTAAAAGTCATTTGAATTCCTTATATGAAAAATCTGATTTTTATCACAAAAACTGACCTTCTCTTTCACCAGTGATGAGGTTGTCTTTGTGGTTGTCGACGCTAGTGACTTTCGTGGTCGGTTTCGTCGATTTTTTTGGTGGTGGTTTTTCGGCTGCGAGACCTTAGGAGAGTTGGTTTCGGCTGTGAGAGGAGAGTGGGGGTATTTTTGACTTTTTTTTGTGTAAAGTTATATTTTAACTTTTTCATTTTTTTTTTTATTCTATTTACCGGTCAAATGTCAAAGTTGAAATATGGGCACTCAATACACCTTTCCACGTATTTCCTCCTCTCCATGCTCCATTTACGCCTTCCCTCTCCAACAAAATCCTCTCACCACCAGTTCTCCCTTACGGCGCCGTCCTCGCTCCTCTATCGTCGGCCTATCCCTCTTATTCTTTGGTACGTCTCCTCTTCTATATTGCTTTTCCCTACTTTGGGACAAAGAGGGGAAAAACGAAAAAAAAAAAAGTAACATCACATTAATACCGCCATCCTTATATTCTGGGGAAGGAGAATGGCTAGGAAGCAAGTGGTTCGTGATGGCGAACTGTCGAGCGTCGTTGAAATGTCCAAAAAACTACGACGTTATGTCTCAAATGAAGGCACGTTTCTGATTCATAAATCATAACACACCAAATTTAGTGCCTTTTTTACATTTTTTTTCTTTTTAATCTCAAAAATTAATTGTTTGGGAGAGGGAAAAAATTGAATTTCCTCGTGTTCTATTTTGAAGTTGTGATATTTTCCTTTTTGCTAGATCTTCATTCTTATTTTTTGGACTGATACTTTTTGCTTATACCTGGACATTAGTGCTGTGGGAACAAATTCTGGATGGTACTATGGAAGACATGCTCTCGGGAATTTGAAATATAACGCTGTGTTTTTGTTGGTTATTTTTTGGACTGACGTTTTTTACTTAATCTATGTTGGTTAGTTTTAATGATTTATGATATCTGTAAGTACCTTTGTTCAGTTATACCCATATGAGGTCTAGGAACGAATTTATGCAAATAGTTATACATGTAAATGGTTTGTTAATATGATATTGACAAAACTAGATCTTGTTAAGCATCATGAATATGTCAGAGCTTTTCTCTGGGCTTTGTTTTCTTTGGTTTTTGAGTCAAGTTATTTCTTACGATTTTCAATTGTGGTGGGATACATTTTTCTTAGTTTTTAGATTTAATTCTATGCGCATATGATCTATTTTGTGATAACCACGTTTTGGTGTTATTCTCTGTGCAATGAATGAAGCGTGTTTGGTAAGGTATGGAAGGTGGTGTCAAGGAGGTAAACAAAATTAATGATATTTGATTTTTGAAAAAACATGAATGGATGCCTGTGTGTAGGCTCAGCTAGGATTCTTTTGTGGACAAGAGATTGGGAATGTGACAAGCTATGGGCCTTCAAGCACAGAGTACGCTAATTCTTGGTTTGTTAAGGGCTTGGCTCGAAATGGTTCTCTACCAAGGGGAGAAGATGACAAAGATGGTCATTATCTGTTTGAGCTTGGAGAAAATTTAACTTCTTGCTGGTTTTTGAAATGACCTGGTTTTGGAAAGTTGAACCTACAAAGGTTCCTTGCTTAATATATAGTTCTTTTGCATATGAAAATCACTTTCTCTAATTGTTGTATTTCTGTGATACATTTGCAGATAAAATACACAGCAAGATGGGTGAAGATAAATCCCTAAAGTAAAAAAGGATGGAGTCATTGCTTGAATTGGGAGTGTTGCCTCAGTTCTGTTTTTCTGAATCGAAATTTTGTACACATGTACTTTTGGTCAGGTCCTGGAGTGCTGGGATCGATACTTGAATAAATTTGATAGTTTTCATACTTATATTTTGTAGGATTCAAGGCACAGAAGAACTAGAGCTGGTAGTGTACAAATAAATTCATAGTAGAACTCTAATAATGATAAAGGCGACAACTTAGATTGAACGTTGGGTAAGAAAGGGGTTTTTTCTTCCCAAAAGGTGCTAATCTTACTGCACAGATTTGAAGGGAGTATGGTAGACATGTGGGAGGAAGGAGTTTGTCTTGTATTTTTCTTTCCAAATTTTATTAATTTTTTATTTTTATTTCGCTTTTTTGGCCTTTTTGTATTTTATTATTATTTTTTTTTGAAATTTTTTGTACTTATATGAGTAATAGAAAGATAATTGTTTTTTTTAATGGAAAATGGTGCCTTTGTGAGAAACCTGAAAATATTTGTTGGAGCTTTGTATAGATACTGTTGGAAATAACCTTAAATTTTATTATCATGTCAAGATATGTTTTCAACTATTGAATATATTTCCATTTTCTTTACAAAGACCATTATTTGCAGAGTGCACCACTACACTTCAAATGTTTTAAGCTAGTTGATTGAATTTCCAATTATCCATTAGCGTTCCATAATTATTTTCCATTAATAAGTTTTTAGATCGTTAACTGAGGCAGCACTGTAGATTATAGTTGTTTTGGAACATTTTAGCAGAAGTATATATAGGACATCATGCTACTCTCTTTTCTATTCTTGTTTCTTTTCCCTTTTGTTTTGAACAATGCATTTTATTGATTCAATGTTTCTCTTGCAGCTTTGTTGGCAATCTTGAATTGTGTGGCAAGCAAATCGAAGAATGCATGAAGAACGGCAGGATTGAGTTTGCTAAGTGTGGCAATAAGCTTTTCATGTCTAAACAATACCAAAATTTTATTCCTAATTTTAATGGGAATGCCCTGAAGTTCTCAGGGTAGCATCTTCATAGCTGCTTTTGTTGTTTCAAATTTTATTTCATTTTGAAACTCCTTTTTATTTAGGTGGTGTTGTACCACATTTTAATGTTCAAGTGTATGAATTCAAAATTTGTAATGAAATTATCAATTTTTATGCAATTTAAAAATTTGTTCACAAGGAGTATTTTCAATTTTTCCAGTCAATTTACATGAACTGTTATTAAAAAAAAAAAACTACGGCAACGATAAAAAAATGTTGCAAAAGAGTAATTAGCAACACTCGAAAAACGTTGTAAAAATGTTATTAGCAACATTCAAGAAACGTTGCAAAAATGTTATTAGTAACATTCAAAAAACGTTGTCGTATACTTCTACTCTACGACAATATCAAGGTTTGCAACATACGTCTAAATGTTGCAATAAGTTTTCAGCAACGTTGCAAAATGCTGTTTTTGTTGTAGTGTTACTGGATATTGTAAATACTCACTTTTACGATAATCTACAGGTTAGTTCGGATTGATTGAAATTATGGCCGAGTGGTGAGGCGAGCTTCTCAGAGGATTTGAAGAAAAGTAAGCTTTAAATTTTCTATCTTTTTATTGATTACTTAGTTTTAATTTGCTCAAATACGTGTTTATTTAATAGTTAGGTGATTTTTTATTTTCAAAAAAATAAAAACTCCATGTTTTGATTGACATTTATTATTAAATATAAAGAATTTTTTTTTCTTCTTATCGTTTCCCCGTTAACGTGAGGAAAAATTGATTTTTTAGTAACACTATAGTTCATGAAAATTGGGATGTTACACTTCTGCTCAGAAGGTTGATCTCGAGGTTTCCAGACTCAAGGAATAGCGTCAATTGGTGAAGATTGAACAATTCCTTGTCCCCAGAAATCTTGAGAGTGCAAGGAATGAAATAGTTGTATTTCGTAACGAGATGAAAAGTTGCAAGGCAAAGCTTACTACTGCAAAGTCAAACCTTGCTGAAGGGAATGCCCGCGAGGCCAAGCTTATCGAAGAAGCCATGCAAGAAAGAGGTAATAAGGTTCTTGACATTATTAGGATTTTTTTATCCTGAATGGGATATAGATTTTTTGAGGTATGTGAAGAAGATGTTGGCCTCTGAGGCAATAAATACTCCGTCTATTCTTTTCTTAACCATAGATTCAGATGTTATTCCTCCAAGTGGGGTCGCTGCTATTGCTGAACAAAACCAACACTCCTATTATCGCTTCTCTTCCTCCTTCCGAAGCAACTGTCCCTGTTAGGGGATAATTTTTAAGTTAACCAATAAGATCGACTTTTTGAAAACTCCAGCCTCTGGTTGATTTGGAGTATCAATTTTTATTCTCGCTTCCCTGTTGCAGTGGTGTTTTATCGATTATTATATGTGGAATTGCATATTATTATTATTTATTTTATTTTATTTTTAAATTTTTGCTGCCTTATTTATTTTAGCTTGCACTTTCGTTTGGCATTTAATCTTTCGTAAGCATTTTAATTAGTTCCTTATGTTAACGATATAATTCGTAAAATATGACATTTCATTTAATATTCGTTGAAACTGAAAAATAACCAAGTGTAGCAATCATAACTTTTGTCATAGCCTTTTGTATACAAATATCTCACGCATATTAATAATGGTATCTTGTCATGGCATCATACTTCTATCACTATGTAGGTGGATTTGGAGTTACCCTTCGTAAATGACCTTTTGGGGATGGAATTCATTCCCCGTACTTCCCGACAAAATGGACCTCACCTTCGGTGAAGGTTTCTCTATAGGAGGAAAGTGCTCGCCTTTTATTTTTCCCGTGTTTTTATCGAAGTTCTCATTACTGCGACCTTGTTTCAGATCCAGCTTTGGTTTAACTGTTTAAATATTCATGCTTCCCATAGTACTTGCAAAGCTATACTTACTGGCAGGTAGGTTTTTCAACTTACCTTTCATAGCATCGGATATTTGCTTTCCTAAATAAGGATTTTCAAGCAATCATTGGTTTCTACCATTAGTGTGGTATTAACTACTGGAGCCCTTGAGGCTGCTTTTCAAGGCGCCGAGATAGCATTCGCGTGCATCTCACTTGGTTGCCTTTGACATTGGCTATTTCTTTCAAAGTTTCAAATTTCATGCACATGTAATGAATGGATGTTACTACTTTCAGCAGCTTCAAGGCAGGTCTTCCTAGAATCCCATTATATGCGGACTACTATGTTTGATCATAAAGTCTTACACGCCTAGAATATAGTTTGCTCTTCGCCTAACTTAATTGTTATAGTAATTTGTCCCCTTGGGACCAAGCTATCACTAGTGAAAACCATACAAAGGTTCGGCCATGGGTACCTAAGGATGATCCACCTACATCAATCAAAGGCACTTCTAAATAGAATATTTATAGAACTACCATTATCCACCAGCATATGGTTAAGGCCATTGCCAGCTATTACTGTTCCCAATACATGTGCAACCACAGCAGGGATATATGGTTCCTTGTTCATCATCATTATTAAATATAATTAGAAGAGATACAGTTTTAGAATTACCTCGAATCCAAAAATTCTCCAACATGGGCTTTTTGACTGCTCTGGTGTAATTTCTCTGGGTGTTCATCGGTTATCCGTCGATGTAAGGGCCCTTAATTATAGTATGGATTTCTTTTACCAGAGATCGGGAGTGCAAGATATTTACTAAAGGTGGTCATGACTCTGAATACCTTTGCCTACTTTCTTGACCTTGCCCTCTAACATCTGGGTAAGGAGGCTTTTGACTTTCTGTCCCTTCGTGCATTTTCCCTTGCTGGTTTCGCTGATTCGCCATCTTAAGTACTTTAAAGCATTCATCAGTATTATGATCCTTGGTGTTTGCCTTCTGATTTTTAGGAAATTGATGTACTTCACATGTAATATGCGAGGGAGTTGGAGAGATCGCGTGCACTTTGCCCTTAGGCTCGTCAAAATGCAAATACTATTGATTTGGCAGTCTAGGTACATATATCGAGGCTTTCCCTTTGAGAGCTCGACATTGTTCTATCTTCTTCCGATTCTTCAATGGTATCATCTATTCGGATCTCATTTTGTATTAGACATACTAGCTGATGATAAGAGGTTGGATTTTTGTTCCGGACATCTCACCAAAAGGGAGTTTTCATTAATAAATCATTCCATAAGGCATCCCTAGCCTTTTCATCTGATGTGGACTCACAAACGATCAATTCAACACTAAATCGTGTGAAGTAGCTCTTATGGGAATCTTCTTCCTCCTGCCTCGTATCATTCAACGTTGTGGTCGGTGCCTATCCCATCATGCTTTCAGCGAACGTCCCTAGGAATGTTTATTTCAACTGTGGTCAGCTCCTGATCGAGTCTAATGGTAGCTTAGTATACCATCGCTTAACAAGCCCATCCAATGTCAGATGGAAGCCTTGATATTTGAGTGCAGGTCTCGCTTTCTTCATCCTCATTTACATCATATACTCGCACAGATGGTACATCGGATCATCATTTTTGCTCTATTTTTCATTATGAGATGGATAAAATTATTCGAAATCGGCTCTTCATCAATTTCTCCTGAGAATGATAGTTGCTCATCATCATTATCCAGCTCGTATAATCTTCCTGGTCGATTTTCATATTCCTCATACAGAGGAGTGTTATATGAAGTGTTGATTAGGCTTCCTGCTCTTCGACCTTCACAATGATAGCGCTGGTTATACTTCATGTCATGAGAGTTCACCTCGTCTACAAGCCTTTCCAGAACTACTTTATTAATCCGCCGCTCCTTCTGTTTCCTTTCCGGCATACTATCACAAGTTTTTGATACCTGTAGTTTTCTACCGTTTTCTCAGAAGAAGCTGGTAATCGGCTCCACTTTATTCTTGTCGGATTCACCTTATAAACTCGCCCTTGGATTTTCAAGTTTTTCATAGATAGCGCCAATTTGTTGACTAGAAAATGATAGGTGGCGATCGATTAGTAGTGGATTGATAACTGATTCTGTTATGAAATCACGTGTTATTCATTGGTTTATAAATCACGCTTTTTATATTTACCCACGTGTTTTAATAACGGCTTTTGCCACCATAGATGGATATAGTTCGTAGCTTTTTTCTACAAACCTTCTACGTTCTAACTGTTCTCGCATATTTTTAGATTTTCCCTAAGGAGGGTGAGCTCGCTGGATAATTTTTTTGATTCAACAGCATCTAGTTACATTTCACGCATCAGGTTCATTTTGAAAAAAATTGCCGCGTTTTGTGAATGTTATTTTTTAGGAAGTATCAATTTTCCAATTAAAATAATTTTACCACTGGTCACAAGCCACAACCAAAAAATTTCCTCACAATAAGAGGAATTAATAGAATCAAATATCCAAAAATTTATTCATTCAACACATTCATAATGCTCGTACAAGAATAAAAACGAACTTTCTATTGAACAAGAACGACACACAACAGAAATCTTTCGTTAAACAAGAAACTAACAAGTGAAATTGCATAAACAGCAAAGTGAATCATAAGAATGGTAAATGTCAGAACCTAAGTTTGTACAAAAGACAATTGAAACAAACATGCAAAGCACTCCCAAGAAACATGCGAGAACAGTGGTATAAATACCTCAACACAAAACTTACCTCTATTTCATTACACAATTGACTTTACTAACAGAGTTCTTGACAAAGAAAAAAATCGAATTTTGAAAGCACGGTATTTTCCCCTTATTTGCTCCTCGTGATTTTCATTACTAAGATGATAGCTTCTTCATCTTCTGCAAAGCTATTTAACATATTTATATATTCCTTGCACATCTTAAGCATTATAAATTTACTCTACTGATGAATCCGTCATGAGTTCACATTGATGTCTTAACAGAAATAGTATCAATCTTAGGGGGACCGGAATGCCTCCTCGGGCAAGAAGGGGAAGCAGAGAATGATAGCCGTTTCTTTGCAGAACCAGGTGAAACCTTCTCCAGAGTGCCATTCTTTTCTAATTGCAATGGACTCGACAACCGGGATTTAGCTTTCACTGATTTTGTGGCAGCCATGTAACCTGGAACTGCAGGTGAACTTGTAAGGCTTTCATCGTCTCTCACCGAGGATCCTGCTATGCTTTGCCTCCTATAAACCTCCGATTGTACACTGTTCAAACTCCTCCAATCATCTTCCGTGGCACCATTTCCCTTTATTAATCTTCTAGAAACCTTTGAGGGGGGAGTCGAAGGTGATTGCCTGCTGGGAGGCCGACTTTGTTTGTGGCCTGTAGTAGAAGGCTTGTTATCAACACGGTGAGATTGAGTCCTCATAATTCCCCCAACAGAAACGACACAACTTGCCGTGCTCTTCATGGAAGCATGATCACTGTTAAGTTCTTTGTCGACTGCACTTCCATTTTCCCATGGCCGGGAAGCCATCCATCTCTCTAACCAACTCCAACCCCAACGGGGATTATTTGGATCCATAAAAGTTTGATTTGAAGATTTTGAATTCTTCCATGTTTTCTGTTTCAGAAATTTTTAGATCTTTATCAGTTTTAAAGCTACTTCATATAAATACAAGATTCATCATGACAACGAATAACAAAATTTTAATACCTGATGTGAATGCACATAAGCCAATGCCCTCTCCCTTCTCATAGCTGCTTCCTGCCTGTGTTGAAGATTTGCTTCAATCTGTTCTTTAGACTGCATGCTGTCGTCCCAATTCTCTCCAGTCTGTTATCAGTCGACCAACATTTTATCCCAAAGTTACTCGAGAACCAATGTAAACACCCGGTGCATTTAGTCATAATAATGAAATAATAACACAACAAATATATATCTTTTCACAAGGGGTATTGCTTAGCAGTACACACTCATACAAAATATCAATATAGAGAGTTTTCTTTAAAATGATAGTAGGTAAAAAAAATTCTAATGAACACAAAACAAAGAAAAAGGTTGAGAATATTCAAGCTCTGTCGAAAATCATTTTAAAGAAATAAGAAGGCAAAACATTCTGAGCTGATTTTTGTTGCAAAACCTTTTGCCTACTCTGTAAAATTGAACAAGAAAAGTCAAGACATTCAAATAAAAAAAAAAAAAAACTAGAAATTTGTTTCCTTGTTTCGTTAACACTGTCGTCCTAAATAGTTTTCAATGCATGAGAAATTTTCATCAAGGAAACTGTGAGACCATTAAGAAAAAGACTAGATGAAAATAAGCAGGCATGGTAGAAGTGTTATTTTGATTCATAATAGCAAATCCGCTAATCGGAGACAAAAAATAAAAATAAAAAAAAGTTCATCCAAGAATGCCACTCACAGATGCTCTCAACTTTTCAAGCTCCTTCTCATGCTTCTTCTGGAGCTGTCGCTGAAGAGCCATATTATCCTCCGACATTCTAATTCTCCTCGCACGAATCTCAGATTGCACATGAGCCAGTGTCTGCATGCATTTTAAGGTAGTTGTCGCTTGACGTTTAACAGAATGCCCTTGAATCAATGATTTCAGCCTCACCAGTCCTTTCAATGCCTTCAATGCTCTCCTTGCCTAAATAAAGCATGAAGCATTAATAGTCCCTATCCAGACATAAAATCAATATAGCCTCATGGTTCATCGAGTGTGAACTGTCATGATCTAAACTTAGGGGACATACACATTCAGCACATTTACAATAGCATGAATGTATCAAAAAGGATAACCATACAACATTAGAAGACCATCATCTTACCAAGTACCCTCGGAAAGCTGTCTGAATTTTGATAGAAGCTATTTCTTCCTTAGTTTTACCCAAATTACAGGATACAGTTGTGAGTCGAACAACCTCTGCAGCAGCCTGAGCAGCTGCAACTGCTGCCTCTGCAGCCACAGCAGTTGCAAGAGCAACAGAATAAGCATGCCTATTCTTCTCGTCTTCAGCTTCCGTCAACTTTAATTCCTCCACCGGACCATCGGCTGCAGGAACCACCAAAGCATTTTCTTCTGCATTGGAAGAATCCAAATCTCCACTCGTCTGTTTTCCAAACCATCTTTTTGATTTATCGTTTTTCTGCAGCAAGAAATTGAACTACTCTAAATTAAATCACCAAACAAGATATTCAAATGAAACAAAAAGAGAAATCAATTTACAACCTTATATTTCTTCTCTTTCGATTCATAGCTCAGAGCTCTCTTCAATGCAGAAAACCAGCGCCCCTTCTTCCCCATTTCTCAATATATAATCTTGAAAACAGAAAGCAATTCACAAATTCAGAAATTAACTCTGGAAAAATAATGTAACCATTTACAGCATTGGACTAGATTCACCAGTAAATTTTTTTCTTATCAAAAATCAAACTTATCATTCACTTAAAAATATAATTTCTTTTGCAGATTCTCAAACAGATCTACAGCGGCAAAATTATTTTTTCCATTCTCTTATCAGCTTGAGCAAAGTGATACCTCCATAAAGAATAAAGCATTAATTAATCTGCAGTTTCTTTACCGAACTGAAAATTACTCACCCCCACAAAGGCAGCCATTCCATTTACCTTAAAAATTAAGACATAAATAGAACATCTACTTATGGACTCCATTAACAAATATGTAACAACCACTTTGGATAGAAATCACCCTTAAAACCGGCTTGTGAGGAGAAGGAAACCGAAGTGCTTATAAACTCCGAAGCAAGTCTTTAGATAGCGATGTCAAAAGCAATTAGATTGTTGCAAAATATTTGCAGTAAGAAAATGAATATAAGAGGGAAATACAAAATAATGTGAAAAATGTTAAAACATCTATAAACCCATGATCTAATTCGCAAAACCCACAAGATGAAAATGGAAAAAAATAAAATAAAATCATCACAAGCTGCATGGAACCTACTCACATATCAATCATTGTAACATTCCAAGAAAAACCCACAAATTATAAAACATATATAAATCAAACAGAACCAAAACTATGAAGAACTCATTTCTTATTTAAAGAAAAATATACCTGAAAACTGAAATTTCATAGATTAATTTCTTTGCAAAATCTTGAAAAAAAAAAAAAAAAGATTCAAACGGGCTCGATAATTGAGGGCATGCACGAGAACCTGAAGATTGAGACAGAGAGAGATGGATCTCAATATTCTTGTTTAAGGAATGCTATTGAAGAAAAGAATAACGGAATAGGACAATTTGGGTATTTGACCAACATACCTGGGGCTATTTTGGTATTTTCCGCTGTAAAAGGCGAGCGAAGATGTGCAGACATGTTTATGCCGTCGATGCTAGGAAAAATGGGACCCCTAATTGGTCAACGGTGATAATTGGTAGGATCAGTTTTATTTTTTGCACAATTGCAACTAACAGTAAATTAATTTATTACTTAGCTAAAATTAATATTAATAATAGGTTACTTATCCATAATATATTAGCCCCTATTTGTCATCCATTTTATCAAACATTTTTTTGCTACAGTAAACAATCTCCACCACATATTCACTCAGAGCATGTTTGGTGCACATTAAAATGAAAGAATGCATTTTTTTGAAGTGATGTGATGGAGAATATGTGGTTGAAAATGAAGGAAAAGTTATTGATGTGATGAAAAATATTATTTTATTGAAGAATGTGTGGTTGAAAATGAGTAGAAGAATGAGAATGAAAAAAATAATGTGGACCAAATAGGGGCTCAATAAAATATTCTACACACAAACCAATAAAATTACTTTACTTTTCAACCACACATTCTCCAAAAAATATTATTCAAAACTCTGTTTCTTCTCCCAAAATGGGAGACAAACAAGCTGTAAATATCAATTACTTCAATAATACCTTAATTTTCGTTTTTCAATATGTAATAAATATTACAAAATCCTTGGTCATGTATGAATTTTGTGTTATTAATTCTCAATTAATTAACATGGACATTAATCTAGATTCAATCAATCTTAATCTACGTGAATCTAGAGTTATTAGGGATAAATTTATTTCTATTCATGTTTCTAAAAATTTTAATGTGGGTTTAAATTCATGAATTGACAATTATTCTTATGTACCAAATGTATATAAAAATGTTGCTCATTTGTAGTATTTCACCTTCACAAAAATTTTAAATCATAGAAGTTGAGTTTTGAGTGTACAATTTTCTTTCTTAAATTTATATCCTAAATTTTATTTTCTTTAGTTCGTTTAAAATTTATCAAATCCTCCCCAATAAATTGGTATCAAATATCACTTTTACAGCATTTCTAAAGTATATCAGAATAACGTGTAATGCAAGTTCAACTTTGACTAGTTTTTTTTTCAAATGTTTAGATAGGCTTTCATTTTAAATATGCAAGACTTGTCTTGCAAACTAGAACGACCCGACTAGAAATATGAAGTCCAACATGACTTGCCTTTCAAAATTGGTCGATCCATGATACATCTAGCTCTAATTTTGTCGAGTCTAGTTAGGGCCAAACAAGGATCAAATCACGTAAACAAGAACTAATTGACCCATATATATGCATCTAAAAAATGGTACGTTGGAATATAATAGATTAAAAGAATAATGTGAATTTTAGATTAAGCCAGATTTGTGTAGAAATTTAAGGAGGATACAATTCTCGAGATTCAATGAAAAACACTTACCATGCCATGGAGCCTTTCTTGCGAAGGCAAATCTCATGGCACCAGCATATTCAATGTCAAATTACAAGTTTTAGATATCACATAGAAGCCTATGAAATCACTTTGAATCTCCCTATTACAAAGTATTCAACACACTTAAAGATGAAGGAGAATATGGGCCGAGGGAGGGGGATAGGTCGAGCCAGGCCCACTTGATTTTTTTAGTGTAAAAAAAGTTTATTTTATAATTTTTTTAAGTGGTAATTACAGTCAACCCTACATTTCAATATTCAAATTCAAAAATCAGATTTCAAGTTTTAATGTTCAAAAATCAGATATTTTATATATCGATACAGATTTTTTAAATTTAATTAAATATTAATAATAATATTATAAAAATTAATTTATATACACCCCACCCCACCATAAAATCCCTAATTTATCATTGTAACTCCCCCACCCCCCCTCCTCACTCCCGTATCTCTCTCTCTTTATCGACGGCGTGGAAGGGGTTTCTGTCCCACTGCGTCGCCACCAAGCCACCAAAATGGGTCGCCGCCGGAGGATCTTCTAGGAGGTGATAAGCGCCGGCGATGGAGAGGGATTTAGGACTTCATTGATAAGCTCACGGACGGATTTGGGGAAACAAATTCCTTTTTTTATTTCCCTCATTTTTCTACATTTCCCTTGTTTTAATGAAGAATCGTCGGCTAGAAATGAGCGATGCAGCGCCGACGAGATTTCTCTCTGTTTTGGTGGTGGTGATGGTGTTTGTGTCGTGGCTAACGGTGCCTGATCCAATGGTTGAGGCCGGTGTGTACTGGTTTTGTGGTTTGAGTTTCTATGTTGGTGGAGAATAATGAAGTGGCAAGAGATTTTTGGGTTGATTTGAGTTTCTCTGGTTTTGTGGTTGGTGGTGGTGTGGTGCTTTGGAGTTGCAAAATGGGGGCGTGGGTGCTGTTGGTGTTGTAGTGAGGGTTTTGGTTTTTGTTTCCGATTGTGGTTTTCAAATCGTGAGGTGGTGGCAGTGTGGCGGCAAGGT
>CAIGRT010214823.1:0-10554 GCA_903798405.1 Fraxinus platypoda
AAAAAATCGTTCGATTCGATTCGGACATTTTGCCCAGCCCTAGTAATAAGACACGCCTACATTACATTACCAAATCATATCAGGATCCCTGTACATTTTACTGGAAGTGTTGAACTCAATCCTGAATTAACTCTTCAAAAACGTGTTATTTGTTCCTCGGTTTAAGTTTAATCTCATATCAATTAGCTCTTTAACCAAGGATTCAAACATAAGTGTCAGGTTTTTCACTGACCATTGTGCCATTCAGGATCAGTACAGTTGGAAGATGATTGGCAGAGCTGATAGAGTTGACGGACTTTACATCATTGATCTGATGTAATGAAAATTGATTGTAATTCATTTCATGCTGTTAACGATCATATATGTTCTGTAATAAATAAGGTGACCTCTCATGTTTGGCACCATAGATTGAGACATTTGTCTTCTAAAATGTTGGAGACTTTGAAAGATCTGTTACAGTTCAAAAGTGAGAAAAATGGTATTTACCCTTGCTATATCTGTCCATTGGCTAAACAGAGGCGTTTTTCATTTACTTCAAATAATCACCTGTCTTCAAACAGCTTTGACCTCATCCATTGTGATGTTTGGGGTCCATATAGTTCTCCAACTCGTGAAGGCTATAAATATTTTCTTACACTAGTGGATGATTGTACAAGATTCACTTGGGTTTACCTGTTAAAACAGAAGTCTGATGTGCATGAGATAATTCCCAGGTTTTTCAGCCTTGTTGAAACACAATTTCATAAAACCATTAAAGTATTCAGGTCTGATAATGCACCTGAATTGAGATTTGCTGAGTTTTTCAATAAAAAGGGCGTGTTACACCAATTTTCTTGCCCTAAATGCCCTGAGCAGAATTCAGTTGTTGAAAGGAAGCACCAGCATTTGCTTAATGTAGCAAGAGCCCTGTATTCCAATCACGAGTTCCAATTTCATTCTGGGGTGATTGTGTCTTGACTGCCACTTACCTGATAAATCGAACTCCTTCATCAATTCTTCATAACAAATCTCCATTTTCCCTATTATATGAGTCATCAGTAGACTATAATTTTCATAAGGTGTTTGGGTGTTTATGTTTTGCTTCCACCATCACCTCTCACCGTTTAAAATTCCATCCTAGAGCTAAGGCATGTGTTTTTATTGGCCATCACCCTGGCATTAAAGGGTATAGACTATATGATATCATTTCCAAAAACATTTTCATTTCTAGGGATATGATTTTCCATGAACACATATTTCCCTTCCATTATGCCTCAAAGAGCCCTGAAGTTATTGATTCATTTCCTAACCTTGTTTTGCCTAATCCTATCACTGTCATTTCTACTAATAAAAGTCATATTGCTAATGAATCCATTCCTATTCCTTTCCATGACTTATCTAGTAATGTTGATATACCTTCACCAAGTATTGATTCTACTGATATACTCTCTTCAAGTCATGATCTTCCCATTATTTTGCATAATCCTGCTGTTAATACCACTAATGATCTTACTGATCATAATCCCACTGCTCCTATTGCTCAAACTCTCAGGAGATCTTCAAGAATTAGCAAAACCCCTTCATACTTGCAAGAATTCCATTGCAATCTTCTATCTAATTCACCATCTTCCATCCTTTCATCACCTCATCATTACCCCATAAGTCACTATCTTTCCTACTCTAAACTTTATCCATCTCATAAAAATTTTGTCTTAAACATATCCTCTAACACTGAATCACAATATTATCATCAAGCCATAAAGGAAGCTCATTGGAGAGAGGCTATGGCTGCTGAACTAGATGCCATGGAACTAAACAAAACTTGGTCCATCACCACTTTGCCTAAAGGAAAACACACTATAGGTTGCAAATGGGTGTATAAAATCAAGTACAAATATGATGGGAGTGTTGATCGACACAAAGCACGCCTAGTTGCAAATGGTTTTACACAACAAGAGGGACTAGATTTCTTGGAAACCTTCTCTCCAGTGGCTAAGATGGTGACAGTGAAGCTATTGCTGGCTATAGCAGCAATAAACAGGTGGAAATCATTCAATTGGATGTCAATAACGCATTCCTTCATGGGGATCTGTTTGAGGAAATTTACATGGACTGTCACTTTGTAAGAGACAAAATCAATGATGGAGCTATCAAGTTGCTGCCAGTCCGAACGAACCATCAACTTGCAGACATCTTCATGAAGCCATTACCTACAGTTGCATTACATCATTTGTTGTCCAAGATGGCTATTACTAATATCCATAGCTCATCTTGAGGGAGAGTATCAAAGCACGTGTGCAATCATCTAGCTGGACTTGTTCTTCTTAGCTGTCAGCTCGTGTGCAGCATTGTCATCAAGGAGATATTTTAGTTGTAAACTAACTTTCCCGCATTTCATTTTCCCGCTATTTTCATTCTTGGACTGTATTTATACGGTTAAATGTTCTTTACATTGATTAAGAGAGTTGAATAAAGTTTCTCTCAACATTCTTCTTCTTCTCTGTAATAGGTATGTTGCTAATACAGTTTCATTATATTTAATCACGGTAAAGGCCATTAATTTTGCTTATTTTTTTCCCGCATTTTTAACTGGCAAATTATTTTTTACAGATTCTTAATAAAGACTTTTGACAAAAAATAATTATAAGCAACAAAATGTGCTAATAATTAATGGAAGTTTGATAATATAAACGTGATGGAAAATGTTGGGACATAAGTGCGAAAATAAATAATAATTGGGGTCTTTTTGTGCAACTAAAAAGAAAAGTAACCAATTGACTTGTGAAAGAAATGACTAATAACTCCTCCATTTTCCAAAGCTTGAACATAAAGTATTTTTAGGGTTTCTTACCTCTCAAGCTTTAAGTACTGCTTATCCACAATTTGTCATAGTTTGAGAATCGTACAAATAGGAACATTGATAGGTTAATAACACTTTTGAAGAGAGAATAAAATATTTCTCTTAGGCACCGTTTGGTAACCAACTTTGTGTCAAATCACACCTTTTTTGTGGTTGAAAATGAAGGAAAAGTTATTGATGTGATGGAAAATATTATTTTATTGATGAATGTGTGGTTAAAAATTAGTAGAAGAATGAGAATGAAAAAAAGAATGGATACCAAACAGAAGCTAAATAAATATTATGACGAACACATTTCCCTTTATATCTCTAAAAGCAAATTCCCCATCTAATTTCATCTTTTGAGATTCATTTATATGTGGAAGTACTGCGTATAGACTTGCTTAGCTATTCTACACTTGATTGGGAATAAAGTATAATCAAGTTAAGTGTGTGTTTGAGCCACATTATTTTGAAAAAATGTATTCTGAAATATTAGATTAATTGAGAATGTGTGATTGAAAAAAGAAGGAAAGTTATTGATGTGATGTGATGAAAAATATTATTTTATTGAAGAATATGTGGTTGAAAATGAGTAGAAGAATGAGAACGAGAATTTTAATGTGTACCGAATATGGGCTAAATTGTAAATAATTAGATATTAGTGGTGAATAAATAAATAATACTTATGGATATTAAGAGACGCTTTGATAAAAAATAAGTTGACCGATTTTATAAAATAAATAGGTGCCAAACAAGTATTTTTTGTGTTATTCCCTGTTTGGTAGACATTAAAAATTTCATTTTCATTCTTCTACTCATTTTCAATCACACATTCTTCAATAAAATAATATTTTCCGTCATATCAATAACTTTTCCTTCTTTTTCAACCACATATTCTCCATCAATCTACTATACAGAATACATTCTTCCAAAATAATATGGCTCAAACACACCCTGAATTTGTCAATTGTATTCACATCTCATCTTTCTTCGCACTAGACGCATTAATATCACATCGTAATTTATATTCGCTATCCAATACCAAAACATTTCCTTGTTGCTCTGAAATTAGGGATAGAATAATTAAAATTTTATCTTTTTCAAAATTATTATAAATAGAATAATGTTATCTAAGTGTTAGAGCACCAGTCTATGTGATCACACTCGATATTTTAAATTAAATAAATCACGCGATCTTGAATTTAAGTAAATTTATCATTTAATATCACACAATACTGAAGCTTGGTATATATATAAATGATGATGAATAATACTACTATTATAAATATATTTTAAAATGTCATATCAAGAAAATGTGGTGGGGAAGGAATAGGTATCCCACTAGCCCATAACACAGGTGCCTATTTATAGTAAAGTCCAAGGGAAAGACAAACAGCCCACTAGTAATACCAATTGATCAACATGACCTTTTCTTTTTCATGTCTCCATTATTGTTTTAGGAAAAGTAAAACTTTTTGGACTGCACAATGAAAATTTCTAAAGTTTGGAAATAAATGCTTCCCCCCCCCCCCCCCCACCCACCACCACCCAAAAAAAAAGGGTGGGCGTGGGGGGTTCCCTTCCCTACATTTAACATTCATGTATCACTTGGTTGGTATGATTCATCGAATGTTATCATCTTAATTTTTATCTCTTTTTTATCCGTGTTATCATGAAAATATTCGATCTATTTAAATTGAGATTTTGGATTATGCTTACTATTTTCATGTATTTGTAGTTGTATAGCCCCTGTTTGGTACACATTAAAATTTTCATTTTCATTATTCTACTCATTTTCAACCGCACGTCCTACAATAAAATAATATTTTCTATCACATCAATAACTTTTCTTTATTTTCTAACCACACATTCTTCATCAATCTATTATTTCAGAATGTATTCTTTCAAAATAACGTGGCTCAAACATGTATTTTGAGTATTTACATGAAATTTATATTTTCAATGGGAAAATTGCATCCAAGGTCCTTAACCATTGGAAAAAGTGCAAATGAGACTTAAATCATTTATTTTTTTGGCACCGTCATCTCTGACATGTGGGTAATGTTGCAGCTCGAGTCCTTTTGGACAAAGCCATCAAAAAGACTGCTATTGTTTTTTTCTTTTTTAATTATTTTGATTATAATTATGTACGTATTCATTTACTCCTATGAAAGTTAATCATGTCTGCACAAATGTCTTAATTAACATTTTTTGACGATTTCCTTAACATTATTCAAAGTTGTGTGCAAAATATCTATACGTATTTGTATTTTTTGCAAAGGCTAAGAATCCCAATTGCAATTATTCATTTTCGAACATCTTGTTTAAAAATTTAATAGAAGTATACCATGAATGTTGGAGGTAGCACATATGGAAAATAATGTTGAAGTGGACCATATTGTCTACAAGTTGTGTGTAAGGTGGTCATTGGTGGATAGCACAATGTAGCCCAAATTTAGCCATGTGCATCACCTTAGAGGGGTCTATGACTCTCTATAATTATGATACGTTTGAATACCAAAATGTGGAACGGTTTGTTTGTTTCCGTGGGTCTCTCTCTATCCCTCTCATGGATTTTTTTCACTTGAATTCTTGGTTAAATGATTATCATATGCTCTAATTTCTTACTTGGAAATTTAAAGCATTCAATTATTGAATGAGACTTGTTCATAGCTTTTGTTTTGTTTTGTTTTCTTTTCATCATTTTCGGAGCTATATGTGTCTTCTTGACACATAATACCAAGTTAAAGCATGAATTGACCTCGCTCAAATAAATTGAAGCAAGTGTTCGTAAGAACACGTAATTGCAACTCCGATTTTTGTATGATGTGAAGCTCCGTGGACAAGATTAACCTCATTTTTTGATAAAGATAACTATACACGTCTTTTGAGAAAGATTTAATCCCCTAAAGTTTAAAAAAATAATTTTCAATTTTCTTTTAATCATCAACAATTGTGCTTATAATGAAAAATAACATAACATTTGCCTTTTGGTAGTTGGTACCATACATTAAATATTATTTTTTTATCAAAAAAATAATTAGAAGTTCAACTCATCACAATTCCACATATCTAACAAAAGCATTTATAAACACAAATTTTAGAATTTTGACTATTTGTCTGAGTTTTAGATAGATCGATTTATTGTTTGAGCTTTTTGAGTATTGTACCAAATTAATATCGAAATGAATAATCCAAAGTGTTTTCTCCCCCCAATTTTGAGCTTTGACACGCACCATTTAATACTGTGAACTGATCAAGTGGGGTTAAGGATGACAAAAAAGTTTGTCGATTCGGGCGGCTCGGGCTCGGCCCGGGAAAAGCCCGAGCCGGGCCCGACTCGGGCTCGGTGCAGGCTCGGGCGAGCATGCCCATTAAAAGAAAAAAAATTTAAATTAGATTTTTTTTTAAAGAGCTGCCTACTATTTTTGTAGGCAGCCTTTAAAAAAAAAAAAAACTTGGTCTCGGGTCGAATCCTCGAGCCAAGCCTCAATTTTTTTGCTGGGATTTGCTTGGCTCGGCTCAGCTCGGGCCCAAAAAAGCTAGAGCCGAGCCCGAGCTTTTTTTTTTGGACTCGGGCTCGGGCTCAGCTCGGGGACATAGCTAAGTGGGGTGGTAGAAAAATGCAGTCTCGTATTTAGTTTTTAAAAAGACACTATAAATACAATATTTTTTAATTATAATATTTATAAATAGACATTATCGTAGCGTATTACATACGAGTTCAATCATTCATAGCCATCCTTTATGCAACTAGCATATAAATCTTTGGTGCTAAGCAAATTTCCGGCACAAAATTGAAAGGGGTGTTGAATATGTTGACATCCACTAATAAAAAGTTTCAAAATCTTCAATTCATTGAAAAGAGAATTTTCAATTGTTGGTCCCAAAATAGACCGACCTTGTGCTTTCAAAATGGTTATTTCCTTTTTCTCTTATTGAATGAAATAAAAATACATGGGTTACTGCATTTTGTTAGTGCTTTTTTATAATTATTTTCAGACGCTCCAAAGGCTTGGCAAAGGTTATTCCAACTTTAATTTGTCGCGAGAAGGTCATACAACTTCAATTACTTTTACTGTTAGTCACCCTGTTAACTCTCTCATTATCAATCCTACACAAACGTTAGAAATCGATAGCGATTTTATGTCTTTTTTTTTTTTTTTGGTAGGTAAGTATGTCACTTAATCAAGCGTGGCTACAAAATTGAAAATATATGTCACGTGCTTATGATCAAGCAAACGACAATTTATTTTCAAATTTTCTACCAAGACTTAATTATTTGCATTAGGAGTCCTTCATCTTACAAGGGTCGAATTAATGACATTTTTCTGCTCGAAACATTGGTTAAATGAGGATTAGACACAATATGTTCATTTCTATTTGGCCATTAATTCCAAATGCTACATGCTGTTAAAGTCAAGGTCTAATCAACATAAACCCAGTGGAGAATAAGATAAGAAAATGATGAAATTAAGCAAAAAGGTTAATAATCGAGCATCTTAAAGATGACGCGATAAGAATAATAAAGTCAAATCTCATCACACTTTAAAAGAATAGGTTTATATTCACTAATGGTGCAAGCAGTTTTCAACTAAAAAAGTGAAAGCATTGTTGAATATGTTCGTGAGAGAGACTTATAATGGCAATCCCTCGAACCAAAGTCAGCATAAATTTTGGTCCCCCAACAGCCTAACTCGTTCTTTATTAGCAAAACATTGCCAATCTCACAGGGCATAACGACAGCAGCATATGTTTACCATAAAGCAGGCACAATAAGGTCTTTTCAGAGAAAGGAAAGAGGATTAGCAATTGATTATTTGGTTGGAAATATGCTTCTTTTTTTTTTTATCAGTTTTCCTTTAGATCCTTAAGCACAAGGAGAAATTTCCAAGGAAAGTGAGACATGCCCACATGCTATAATTGAGAAATTCATCCCACTATTTTTGGGTTTTGGGTGAATTAATCTTAATGGGAATTTACTCAATTCTTGAAGACAGTGGAATAAAATTCCCCCCACTAATTTGCCTAACTTATCTATGCATTATTGGAATGGAAAATATGTGGTTCGGGGAAATGGGAGAGTTATGTTCGAAATGGATACATTTGCCTTTGAATACCTTACTCTATCTCTCGGGAGTTGAAGCCCTGATATGAGGTTTATCGAAATTGTGAGAAAATATCCAAAGAAAATCGTGGTTAAATGTGAAAAAGGAGGAAAAATGCTAAAAGCTGAGAAATTTTTTAAACCTGAGATATGTGGTATTTATTAGATACGCCTGCATGCTTGCAACTTTCTAGGTAGGGCTACAAAGGAACCACTGCATGAATAATTGAGTGGAAACAGTACTGTCTTTATAACACTTGCTGGAACCTTATTCTAATATTGGACCATATATCTATACACACACACATGAAACGCCCTAGTCTTCCGAACGGATTCAGGACTGAACTAAAACGTCTTTTAGACTAGGCTAATATGTAAAGTAACTCGGCGGCTGGCCCCTTAAATCCGCCCCTGCTCGTCTCGCTATGTCTTCTTCATCGGCACCTTCAAAAATAACCGTCATGTAAACTTTTTCCATGAAAAGTTAAACTAATAATCTTATTAATTTTTTCCTTCTCGTTAGTCTTATTAAATCTTTCTACCAATGTTTAAAGGAGAAAAATTCTACGTCTCGAATGGGCAATTTCAGGTAAACGCGAATCAAAACCCAAGTAATCTTCCACTTACAGATTCTTCTCCCAGAGGGACCACTGCTTTGCCCCTTTACAAATTTTAAAGGGCACTACAATATAATGCGAAAACGACTTGAGATATATGGGCATGAAGTGGAATATATCTCTTCAATTCTATCAAATACCGTGCGCGCATACATACACATATATGTTAGAAAAGATACACCCATTATAGTCGAGTGCTTTAGCATATCTTTTGTGGGTTAGATCGTATACAAAATTTAGGATTTGTATCCATCTTAAATGTTACTATCACAATAATATAATGAATCTCTTGTGTTTATGTGTTCAAAGGTCTCCAAGCAAATATATTTGTACATACACAACATGCACAAAAGAAATTGTAATGTCGTAGGAAGGGGAACACGACAATTAAATTTTGTTATGTTTTTGTTTAGGAAAGCTTAAAAAGTCGTTAAAAAGTTGAAGTCAAAGTCAATAATTTATTTTAAGCACACATTTTTACAAGACTCGTAATTTTTATCAACTTTTCAACCATACATTTCATCGACTTTTATCAAATTTTTTGTCAAACGACCCATATAGGTTTCCTTCTTAGTTCTATCTATTTGGGAATATGTGATACGAGTTTTGTCCATCCTACCATGTAGTGTAGCCCATTTTATAGCTCCGCTCAACAGTCGACAGAATCTTGGCAAATGTTACATACTTCTATATATTCCCAATAGTTGACTTATAACCCTAAGAATATATGTACAAAGGTAAACTGAGGAAGCACGTGCTTCCATGTAAAAAATGTTGGATGACTGAACATTTTGTGAACTACCAATTATGATGTAGATTAAAAATAAATTAAAATAGTGAAAGAGGCAAACTCGTGGATCTCTTTATTTACATGTCTAGAAATAAAGAGAGAAGGGGAATGACAAAACTATAATATTAGATAAAGTAGAATTACGAGGTGCAAAAGTAAAATCAAAGTGTAGACTTTGAACCACTCGCAATGAATCGCATTCAACCTCGACTACTTGTATGCTATTTTCCTTAGCCAAAATCAAGCCCTCCCTCTGTGCTATGACTTCCACCACTTCCAAAGAAACCACCCCCAAAATGATCCTGAACGACTACTTCAATGAGGTTTGAGCCTGCGGTGGCATAGGCTTTAGCTCTTAGGGCTAGACTTCTATTTGGCGAACACTAAATTTATCGAATATCAACTACAGAGAGCGATGCGCAAAAATAGGTAAATGATGTCAAAATGTTCTCGTCTTATATGTCCAACTACACAAGATATCGCGACAGACTTATGAGATGTTGAATGTGATTCTTGTCGCTTTTATCCCTCGAAAGGGAATAATGTAGCCCACCATCTATTTTCACATGCTATCTTGTCCCCAGCTAGTTCAAGTTGGGTTGATGGTATTCCAGGCTTTATTGCGTGGTAATTCATCTATGACGATATGATTAAATTGAATACCTTTGCTTTCAAAATAGAAAAAACAATGGTTTGCCTGAGTTTTTCCCAACACATAGAATTATGTGACGATGATAAATAATATAAGAAATAACTATTTGTGCTTATATACCAACACAATTGATTATAAAAATGACCATCCTAAAATGTTTAAAGCATAATTAGCCTAATAGCATGTTCAATGCATTATGTGAATATCATCTAGTGGAATGTAAATAGAAATATTTCTTATCTATGTGGAACGATTTCTAATGAATTTATATATTTCATAGGATAGATAAAAATAATAAGCATGAGAGAAAAATAGGACATAGGAGAGAAAAAGAGGAAAAAAGCTTTAAAATTTGCCGAATATCTAATAGGATTATTCTTAGTGTACGGGAGGGGTTTCACATAACCCCTCCAGAACACACACAATAGGTGGGCCCCCATGTGGAACCCACCTCATAAAAAATTCAAAACACCCCCCCCCCCCCCCCCCCCCCCCCCCCCCCCCCCCCCCCCCCCCCCCCCCCCCCCCCCCCCCCCCCCCCCCCCCCCCCCCCCCCCCCCCCCCCCC
>CAIGRT010214834.1:0-12191 GCA_903798405.1 Fraxinus platypoda
GTTATTTTGACAAATCTCCCGAAAATGTTCATCACAAAATCCGCAAACTAGCGAGCTTCGATTTGTTGAAAGATTGAGTGAGGAATCACAAAATCAGAAGCACTGATTTCTCCTCAAAGAAATTATTATCAAAATCAAACCTAATCGCTAGCAATTGAGAAAGATGTCGACGGTGTATGTATTGGAGCCGCCGACGAAGGGGAAGGTTATAATTACGACGTCGTATGGCCCGTTGGACATCGAGCTTTGGCCAAAAGAGGCGCCTAAGGCGGCCCGGAATTTCATCCAGCTCTGCCTCGAGGGTTACTATAACAACACCATATTCCACCGTGTCATCAAATCGTTCCTTGTACAGGGAGGTGACCCCACCGGCACAGGCGAAGGTACTGCAACTTGTGCTAATTTTTTTCTATATTTATGCATCATACATATTTACACGTGTGTCTTTGTGTATCCGCTTGCATTACGGAGTGAAGTTCTGTACTCTGAATAATAATATAATGCAACTGTGTTTGAGGGTTTAATTGTGGTTTGGTTTAGCATTTTATGGTTTTCTACATCAATATCAGTTCACTTATTAAGAAAATGGATTAATGCTAGGAATTAGAATTCTGAACTTGTTATTCTGGTGCTTTTGGTTGAAAGTGATACATTTTTTACAGGCATTAAGTATGACTATATTTATGTGTGCATAATTAGTTTATTTTTGTTGGTATCGGCGAAGAAAAAATGTTGCATAAATTGTTTGATTTGTGAGTTGTGGGGGTTGTAGAAGTAAAACTGAAAATTGAAAATCATGCCAGGTAAAAATTGAGGGAAAAAAAAAAATTTCCTGAGGCCAAAGGGCGAGTTCATTTTTCTCCTGTAGTGCTGTCAAATGTATTTGTGAGTCTTATTATCTGGTATCGTGCAATGAAAAGAGTGGTCGTCTGGGCACACCGGCACAGTGTGCAGTAGTATTGACTTAACATTTCTAATGCATGTGTTCCATTGCCGTTTGTATTCAGGCGGTGAAAGTATTTATGGTGAGGTATTTGCCGATGAATTCCATTCTCGTCTAAGATTCAAACACAGGGGATTGGTTGCATGTGCTGGTTCTGGCTCACCAAACTCAAATGGAAGCCAATTCTTCGTGACACTGGATCGTTGTGATTGGCTTGACAAGAAGCATACAATTTTTGGAAAAGTAATTACATTCATATTTATCAGGAACAAGACTTTGTTGGCTGTTTCTAAAGAATTCTTCAATTGCAATACGTCACAAAATTTTTGTTTATAGGTAACTGGAGATTCAATATATAATGTCTTAAGGCTAGGTGAGGTAGAGACCGATAAGGATGACCGGCCATTGGATCCGCCAAAAATATTATCAGTTGAGGTACTAAAGTTTCTGCTTGTGTCGGAATTTTTATACTTCAGTGTTTGTTTTCGTGAATATCTAGTCGCACTTCTCAATGTGAGAGAGTATATAAAGTAAAACACTCTGTTAATTTGCGTAGGCACAGCCCAGGTACAATGGAATCAACTGAAATTATCCTTTTTTGATATATTTGAATTTTGAAGTTAAATGTACTCACCATAGTATTAATAGGCTGTTCCCATTTGCTTGTATTTCTTATTGTTGCCTGGCCATTTTTATTTGGTCTTGTATCTCATAATACCTTGAGATTGCTGCCAAATTTTTTTCTTGGAACAATTTCCTAGGTATTATGGAATCCATTTGATGATATTGTACCAAGAGTAGCACCTGCAAAGTCTTTGCCTTCAACAGCAGATGGTGGAAAGAGAGATACAAATCAGAAAGCAACTAAGTGAGTTCCTTCTCCCAACTCAGCACACAGTTGCTTGAACATTGAAACTTAATTTTTGTTGTAAAATTTAAATTATGTATGTTCTTTTTTGGGTTTATTGTGCAGAAAATTAAACTTGCTGTCATTTGGAGAAGAAGCTGAAGAAGAGGAGAAGGAACTGGCAGTTGTCAATACA
The DNA here is from genome assembly GCA_903798405.1 of Fraxinus platypoda. Taxonomy (NCBI): domain Eukaryota; kingdom Viridiplantae; phylum Streptophyta; class Magnoliopsida; order Lamiales; family Oleaceae; genus Fraxinus; species Fraxinus platypoda. The sequence continues at coordinate 1,987 of CAIGRT010214834.1, forward strand.
AAGATTAAGAGCAGTCATGACGTGTTGGACGATCCCCGCCTCCTAAAGGATGAAAATCATGATAATAATTTGGTAACAATCCAATTTGGTAGTTTCGGTTTACTGTGATATACTATTTCTGTGACATCATTACCTGAACAATATGATCATATCATAGTGTAAAAGGACACAAAGATAGAAGGAGATCCTAAGTTAAGACGGACCCATCTAAGTAATAAACTTCATTAGGATCAAATTATAATTGGAAAAGCATGTAATTCTTCACTCTTCATCTTTAAAAACTGTGTTCTTTTTTCTTTCCTTGGCTATTGCATTGCCATCTTTTAAAAACAAGTGCCACAACATATATAACATTTCTAATCTATCAACCCATGAATGAACTAAATTTTAGTGAAAAAAAATATTCAGTTTGTTGAATAGAGAATTTTAGGTGGTCATATAGTGGTATGAAAATGAATATCAGACAAAGCAGAACAATAAATTTTTTTGGTGCATGCTAATCTTGTATGCATAAGTGAGAATTATGTCATGATTCAATCAGTTGTATCATTAACTAAAATTGTCTGTCTAATTTTTGAATTGTTAAGTACATGGAAAAATTGAAGGTGAATGAATGCACACTCCAATTTACTTCATGAATAGATTCTTGCTTATGGTCATATTTTTAGGCTACGTTCTTGAAATGATAAGGATATGTGTAGGTCAAAAAAAAGTTCCAAATTGCTTTTCCATAGGTCGAAAGCAAGGCCTACTGTGAGAACTGAAAGCAAGTCCGCTATAATTGTAAGTGGGAAACCTAGAACAGCAACAACAATAGCAATAATAACATGCTCCCATTCTCCAAAGTTGTATGGCTGCCTGGGTTTCAAATAAAGAAAATAACATCCCCGAATGCTTCCTGTAAGCACGGGAAGTGAGACAGGACAGTAATAAAAAAATCTCTTTGGATGAATTTCACCGAGAAAGCAGTATAACCTATTTTGCAATAGATCAACAAAGAAAGTGGAAGGACTTGGAGAAAACTCAAGATGACATTGCTCATACTAGGATAATTTGGCTGCCAGAAAACTGTTAATGTACTTGGCAATCCAATTTAAGCCAAATGTCCATAACAAAGAACACGGATAATTTCGAAACATGACAAAGTCTAGTGGGAATACTGGCTAATTAAAATAAAGCGAAAAGAGGTGTTATATACTGTCCGGGATGCATGTACTTCTAGTGTTCTTTTGAATGCGGAAAATTGTTAAATCAATATGCAGCTAATCTTTTATTTCTAGAGAGGCATGTTTGTAGTCCTGTTGGAATCTACTACATTCTTACAATTTTTGTAAAAGAGACTCGTGCATCTTACAAGTGCTGCCTGTGTTTTAAATGCAAGACGAGTCTGAAGGAATTTACTAATGCAGAATTCAGCCAATGCATCAATAAAAAGGGATGTGCAATTAACTGTCAGAGATGCTTTGAGCACAAAAAGGGAAGAACAATTGAAACAATCGCAAGCTGGATTGCCTGAATCCCTTGATCATAGTGATGAAGATGAAGCTAGTTTTGATGCAAGAATGCGTCAGCAGATACTGAGAAAACGCACGGAGCTTGGAGATTTGCCTACCAAGCAACAATTGCACAGTGGTGAGTTGAATTGAATTTTATTTCATTTTTTGAACTTGTGATATGAGAAAGAAGTCTCCTTCTGACTCAGTTCCCTGCCCTGCTGCATGCTCAGGAATCCACTTAACTCTGGATATAATTTTGGTTTGATAGGATTAGCCTTCTTCAGGATTTGAACCAGCTTCCACTTTAATTTTCACTAAGCCATTAATAAGGCCATGGGCCATGGCAGGTTATTTATGTTCATCAGAGGCTGGCTCCCTCCCACTTTTTGTTTTTGAATTTTTGAACTCCACAAACTTGTTAATTTAATGCACAATAATTCACTTATTACTACTGATTTTAATGTAGACATTCATATCAATGATATCATCTTAGTTCTTTGGCTATGACCGTATTGACGATATCATTTTGTTCTTTAACTGAGTATAGAAAGTCATGGCTGTGGAGCAAATATCAATTTTATAATCAATTTCATGATGGCAAAAGTTTTTTTATTGAATCACATCCTAGAGGTGTGCATAGAGCAACTTCATTTGACTGCTCAAGAGTGGTACATGTTCATGCTGAGTGGGAATACAAATAATAGAAAATGAAACATAATCTAATATAAGTACCTATTTCCTCAGAGAATATTAAATTAGTTGTATTTCAGACTTCCGTCTCTCTCTTTAACTTTTGAAATTCACCAACCATGTGGATTGATTGAGTTCAAATTGTGTTGAGAGTCCACATTATGTAGATGTCTTGTGCTGGGAAATAACACTTCAGCTATTTTATGTGACGCCTAGTTAATAAAATAAAATTCTGGAAACTTATACTAGGCTGCATTCACTGAAGTTCGTATGCTGGATGTGGTAATTCTGAGCTTCCTGTTCATCGTTGAAAATGGTAAAGAGGAGTAGGTTCTTGTTAATGGCTTGTGAATTGAAATAGCTTAGTGGGGAAGTTATTCATTTGAGACACTACAATTGGATTTGAGATGCAGATATACTTCACTGTTATTCTAAATAAGTTCAAAACATTTAAAGGTATTATAACAGGTATCAAATTAATATCTGTGGCCAACTGTTACAGACTGTTCTAGAATAAACAGAAGATAATAGTGTTAGCTATATTCCAAGTTCATTAAATGGAAACCTAGGCTGTTTACAAACCCCATGAAGTGTACCAACAAATTTCTACCCATTTAATGAGGCAACATGCATTTCTGCAAGCAATCTATGACCAGTTCAAGGTAATGATCTCTCACTTTGCATTGCATCAGTTAAGCATTCTATATCAATTATATGATTCATTCATTGTAAACCATGATGCTACCATTGATAAAAAATCCCAATCTTTTTTGTACTTGAATGTTAAGCAAAATTGTCAAATGTGTCCTGATAGTTATTTAGAATTGTCTGGCACTCTAAAATATCTGGAACTGGCATGCTGCTTATAAGAGTATATGTTCCTTATCCTCTGTCTTAGGCATCTATGTGACGATACACGTATTTCTGATCATTTACACTTGAATTTGGCTTGTGCAGAGCATGGAAGATCAGGGGATCGTGCAGCATCTCCACTAAGGTATAAACCATACTTTCTAGCATGATGTTTTGTTGTTTATTGTCAATCAATATCTCGTGTGATCAAGATAGAACAGATGTTGCAAAATCATTTCAATTCACATTGTACTGACTACTGAGTTCTTATGTTTTTACCCACATATATCATCTTCAGTACATATGCATGGGCTATATTCATGCAACATGCAGATGTTGTGTATGAAATCAAATTAAGAATCATGCACTTCTAGGGTATATAACTATGTGCATGTTTGGCAAAGCTTAAATTATAATTTAAGTCAGTCAAACATACTTTTTTATCCACATGTTTCGTAGGATCCACAATTATTACCCACAACTTATAGTCACTTAAAAGCACTTCCACGCATGCTCTATATTTTGTTAACTATGTGAGCGTGCTGCGTGTATCAACAAAAAGATATGTATGTACTGATACTGCTCTGGAACAAGATCGTATCATTGTTTGGGAGGACTTTTTACCACGAGCGTCTATGTACATTGTAGGCCTCTAACAACTTCGCTCAACTTCACCTTGTCACCCTTCTTTGGCACCAGTTTCTCATGATGTACACACATTCATTTCTGTGGATGTGGCTCCTACAACTTAGTTTTCAAGTACTTTGTTGAAACTTGTAAAAGATAGTTTACTGGAGAGAAACTATAGGTAGCGGAATCAGATTTAAAAAGTCATTCTGCCAAACTAATTGGTGCTTCCTTCAGTTAACTTCAGGAAATTTCACCTAGCATTGGCTTGAAAAATAAAATTTAAAGGCTATCTTTCCCCTCATTCAACTTTAACCAGTTTCAGTCAATAGTCGATGGTGAAAAGATGCAGCACTTAGCTTCTTCTCATTGTTTCCTGTGTTTGTGTATTATTATGTGTATGTGGTCAGGGGCATTCAAATTGATTAACCATTTTGATCAATATGTATGGGGAAAATAGATAATCAATATTAACCCGAGTGAAATGGTGTATCTCTTTCATACTGCGCATTACTGGTGTGTGGTTTTATTTGATAGTCACAAAATTCTTCGAGTTATTGTTCCTTTAAGTTGCTCGTAAGTTTTTTTCCCTTTAAGTTGTTTGTTTTTTTCCCTTTAAGTTGTTTGCAACATTATGACAAAGAAACTCAAGATTATAACACAATTTTATGTTTACTAGGTCAGATGGTGAAAATCACGATGAACGACCAAAAGTGGATAAGTTGTTCTTGAAGAAAAAGGGAATAGGCTCAGAAGCCAGGGCTGAACGCATGGCTAATGCAGATGCAGACTTACAGTTGCTGGGGGATGCAGAACGAGAAAGACGGCTGCAAAAGCAGAAGAGGCGCAGGCGTCAAGGACAGGAAGATGAAGTATGCCCGAGAAATTAATACTTCATCTTATATCTTCTTCTCCCCTTCTGAAGACTTTTTTCACTTTTCCCTGATGGAAAATGGCTGCAATTTTTTAATTTTTTTTTTATATTATATTGATTTTAGCTTAACTTACAATAACTAGGAAGTGACATTTATTAGCAAGTGGGCCCTCCAGGACGGTGGTTGGGGGTAGGGGAACCTTGATCGTGCCTTCTGTCAATAGGGAAAATATGAGAGAGGCATGTCAGTAAAACACGGTTTACGACTTGTTGTTTTGCAGAGAAGGTCCTCTTTGCATATGAATACTGCTTTACACTTTCAACTTTTGAAAGATGAAAAAAATGAAAAATGGTCCAGCTGACTGCTGAAAGAATGGGGATTCATGAGGTATCTATAAGTATCTAAAATTATATCAACAACAGGGATGTAAACAATTAGTAAAAAGGGGTGTCAAGATTTAGATTTGAACCTTTCATGTGTATGTTCTGTAATTTTTTATGTATCCTATTTTTCCCAGTTTACCTTCTTCTTTTCATTCTTAGTACATTTACTCATTAGTGTATTTTTTGAGAGTGCTAGGTGCTAGCAAAACTTGAGAAATTTAAATCTGTATTTTCTGCCAAATCCAATGGATCTGATGGTGAACCTGTGCGTAAGAAGGACGAAAACTTGTCTGATTGGATGGGAGTCAGACTAAAGTTTACTCCTGAGGCTGGCAAGGTACTATTCAGTTTTCTAATGCATCATAGAGAACCTATACATTTTGACAGCAGTTGTAATTATAATGGATAAAGTTTCATCAAGAGTTTTGCTTGGGATAAATAAAAATGGGAAGGAAAATTGAGGGAAAACATGCAAATCAAGGAACAAGCTTCAATAACGAAACAACATGAATTCTGCTTCCATAATTATCCATTACTCTAGGAGTTCATTGTCATTTAACTATGTTTTCCCAAGCAATAAACAATCGCAAATTTTAATGTCACTGATTTTTCTACGGCTTCTACTTCTTTGAAACCAAAGGAATATATAGCTAAACTATATGAATATGACCCCAAATTTGTTTTGTTATAATTATCATAAGCTAGTCATATGATGCAATATTCTTAATCACGTATCTGTCCTTGTCTCATGCATGATGGGTGCATCATCTATCGAACAGGAAAAGATGACTATAGAAAAATGATCGGAGAATGGTACTAGTTTTAAGTTTTAACTTCAGAATGTAAGAGTCTTGGAATATGTTAAATTTTGAAAATTTTCATTTTTCCAAAAAGATGTCTACTTTGATTTCAATACGAATGGGAGATGAATGGCCCTGACCCCAGTATAACTTTTTGCCTGGGATCCATTAGTGGACCTATGCAGTAATTGTGCTTTCTTTTGCATTCTTTTACAGGATAACATGTCTCGAAGTGATGACCCAAACGACTATGTGGTGCATGACCCACTTTTGGAGAAAGGAAAAGAGAAATTCAACAAAATGCAGGCCAGGCAAAAACGACGAGAACGAGAATGGGCTGGGAAATCTCTCACTTGATATCGTTTCTGCTTGTCAATATCTGATCCTAATATTTGAATCTCAAGTTCGGTCAGAAGCTCAGCTTTCAGATGAAATTACCGATGACAATGCAACTACTGCAGTAGAACAATGATAACAAGGCTAAAGTTCTCTGCTGCATAAATTGTATCGAGCACGACTAAATAGTTAGGATATGTTTGATTTGTGGTAATGGATAAGAGTAACAGTACAATAGACAAGATTTTAGTTTCTTTTTCTTCCTTGATCATGTCGACCAAACATGCTATATATGTGTGGGTGCCACTTTAACCATTCTCTTCTTAGTTTCTTCTTTTATGTTTAAGCTTTTATTTTGATCTGTGATGATTCAATGCGATTTGAAAGTGTACCATACGAATGATATTGTGATCCTTGTATCTTCATGGATGTGTGTTTCTCTTGCCGCTTCTCCTTCATTTCTGTTTCAGATAGTTACCAATTCCATTTTGCTGCTTACTTTTGCCATCCTCGTGTCAGTTATGTCGGCCCCACTTGAGCTGGAATTGATGGCCCATGGCCGTTTGATCTATATGAACTTCATTGGTGCATGAAGCTGAGTTATATGTCTGCATCAGCTGATCATTCAGGTGATAAAATATCATCAGTGTGTTAGAGACTTAGAGGTTGGTCTCTTATCTGTTGTAGAAAAGCATTCAATATTTAGGATCTCTTCCATCTTAAGTTTCAAATATACAGTTTATTTCAATAATTTTGTTTTTTGATAAATAGCTGTTGATAATAGAGAGAAATCCCTGTACCATCCTTTAATAGAAATAGAAAATGTTAAAATTGAATTGGCTTGCTGCTTCGATTTTATTAAACATAAACTGCATAAATAGGACTTGGAAGTTGTTGCAATTCCATCTTTAAGCCGACTTTACGCGGTATCCAGATGGTGGATTGGAATAGCTAGGCTTTGTCTGATCAGGCCACATAGGGATTTTCTAACAGGTTTGGATAGATTATTTTTCTTTATTTGTATGGAAAAAAAAATGTTACTTATTTTGACAGTAACGTAAAATTTACTCTAAAAGAATTACCAACTTAAAAGTAAGTTTCTTAGACCGAGTCAAACGTGCTGCTAATAAATACCTGTCTTTGAAATTGGCTGTTTTCTAGGTTGGGCCATTCCCTGCGTGAACAGTTTGTATTGAGTAATGTTTTTTAGTGGTGTTTAATATCTGTCTAGATGATAATGGGATCAAATTTAATTATTCAATGAAAACTGGTGCTAGATAGGATTAGTCGTTTGGATTTCACTCAACCCAAAATAACTGAAACTCGGACTTTTTAACACACATGAGACGTAACCCACCTGGAATTGATCTTATAAATTGACAGGGAAAAAAATGTTGTTTCTTAATTCCAATGAATGGGAAACCCTGACTATCCATAGCATGATCACATGTTAGGGATTTTTGATCTAAATCCTGAACATTTAGCAGAAATTCACGTGGTCCCTTTTGACTATTTATTGCTGTCCAGTTTAGACTTCTGAGTTTTCCCCATGTAGGAAATTGATGCCATGTAGCTGTTCCCAAGAGCATACATTGTCAATGCCATGTTCTAGAATCTATTGAACTTTTGGATCAATCTTGTCCAAGAAAGAATCTATCCAAAACACAGAGAGTTTGTATCAAATAAAGTATACACTTAACTTTGTCATGTTTGGCCTCTGCTACAGAGGGCTATACAGGATCAGGTGTTAGATTTGGTTTGAAATGTTGGTTATAGTTGTTCTTGCCATTTGTTACCCCGGCAACGGCAACGGCAACGGCAACGGCAATGGTGATATTAGTTTAAATCTGGTAGGACACGAGTTGATTTTTGAATTGGAAATTGGTTTGTCCGTAACTCATTTTATTTTTGGCTTTCATTCTCTCCTTTCCATGATCAATGGTCAAGAAGATTTTACCATTACCCTATTTTCTAGTCGTTAATGAAGGAAAAACAGGCTTCTACAATTCACACTCATTTTTAAGCTGCAATTTTATTTCATTATTTTATTATTTATAGTGTAATCTTTATTCGAGATTCTAGAAGAATTTCTTTTATTTACTTTATTTGATTCATTGCTACATTTGTATGACTTGGCACATTATTTGTAGTCAAAACTAATGAATTTGATTATTTAGCTAATGGAGTGTCTATGAGGATTGTATTAGATAAAGATTAATAGGGGGAGACGGGCATTGAGGTCTTATATAAGGTCAAATCAAAGTCATCATTATGGTATGCATTGGACCATGGAAAATAAATTAAGGTCAGAGAAAATTGGAGTAGGAAGAACTTGGTGTGCCTAATCAATATTTCTTTAATTAATTGAGTGAAAATGATTATTATTGTGGAAATATTAATTTAGATTGATGAATTGACTTGAAAAGAATACTATGAATATTTAAGTTTTTTTCGGATAAGTTGGATTGAACGATATTAGAAACATACATATTATATTTTGTTTGTCGTACTGTAATTTTGTTCAATAATTTTATGTAGGGGGTGTGGGTCGACTTTGTGTTCTCAACTGAGATTTTGATAGTTTTTTAAAGATTATAAATTTTCATGAATTTCGTGGATTTGAATATATTTTCACAAATAATGACGACCTGGAAAATTCTTGATTTTTTGGATTTAGGAAACGAAATCATTTTTTCTTCCGATCTTTTTGGACAAACAATTTGAAATATCAGACTCTTCTAAAGAATGGGTCCATTCAATGACGAAACTAAATACCACATATTGATTCCTTCCAATAAATGGGAAACCAGACTTGTTAGGATAAGATAAGGGTATCAAATTAAAAGTAGAAATTCACATGGTCTCTTTTGACTATTTATTGCTGTCTAATTTAGACCATAGTGCCACTTCCCTACTTTCCACAACCCAATTGACAATAATACTATGGATTGTACCATTTATACTTTTTTTTTTCTGTCCCCTTCGTTGACAGATGAGATGTAGTAAAAAAAAATTAAAAAAAATCATTGGTTGCAAAAATTATTTTTTGTTTAAATAATCCAATGACAAAATTTCACGTAACATTCTATCAAGGAAGGTATAACCAACACGTATACCAAACATGGATTGTAATACTAAACTGCTAAACAACAGACAACAAATAAAGATGCTTCCCTTATCGTTTTTTCTCGAGGATGAACAAAATGACCAAACCAGAACCAAACTAAATTGAACAGTTTGGTTCGGTTCTACAAAAAAAATTAATGATTCCGATTCTTAGAATTGAGAACCATTTGGTTCGATTTTAGTTTTAAAACTAAGAACCAAACTCAATATTAAAATTTTATTATTTTATATATATTTACAAATTAGTGAATCACAATTCACAACAAAAAATTCAAAATTCAATTGAAAATCAGGACAAAAAGATCATGTACCTTCGATTTCTCATTTCTCATCGTGGAGACTGGAGATCCTAATTCATTTTGGACACCTAGAACCTAATTCGTTTCTTATTCTCTCTCATTTTCAATTCATACACCGACTCTCAAATAGAGATAAACAACTACCACATGCAGTTTATCGTCGTCGCATTCAGCTACCATCATCACATGGATTTCTGAAATTAAAGTCTTAACCTTCTATTCTTCTTTCTCAAACGTTATTTTTTTCTCAATCAGTAATGAAAAATAAAAATAAAAAAACCATTTGGTTCCATTACAAAAAAAAAACCATTGGTTCATGGCTCAGTCCTCTTGGAACCAGAACCAAATGGAACCATATCCATCTCTACCTTTTATTATTCCTTGTCGTTTGAGCCCCATTTTTGTTAAAAAATGCATTTTTGAATAGTGTATTGATGGGAAATATATTGTTAAAAAATGAGGAAATTTTTTGAGTTTGCGTGTCATATTATTTTATTGAAAAATGTGTAGTTGAAATGGGATCAAAACACTATTTAAAATGTACTTTTTTAAAAAATAGGGCTCAAACAAGGGTAGGTTGATGAAGTCTATTGAGATAGCGTTCTAACGAAATTAGTTTAAGTACTTATTTTTTCTTCACTACCAACTTACTGAAATCATGTTTTTTATCCGGATTTGGTTGAAAGAAAGAAAATGTAGAAATAATTATTCAAAAAAAAAA